>LRSR01010523.1:0-11886 GCA_001579985.1 Hypsibius dujardini | reverse complement strand
TCCCGGCAAGTACCTCGGCCTGCTCATCAAGGGAACGGCTGACATCGTTGCCATACAGGACGTGATCGCCAGAAACGACACCGTAACGTGCCTAGCCGTGGGGAAGGAACTCTCTCAGGACTTCCAGAAGGTCATAGGTTCCCTTAATGAGTAAACTTGATCAAAAGCATTGATCTTGTACTACAATAATGCTTTTAGTTGTTTCTCCATTCGGCCGAGAGGTTGTTTTCTGGAAGGAGAACGTAACTTCCCTGGGGCAAAAAACTCGATTTCTTAAGTGGATTTTTACTTTTTTATCAAGAAAATTATTATTTCTATTAGTCGATATAACTCCTACGACAACGTGGCGGCACGCAGAGACTTGGTTAGGGTCCTTACAGGTCGGAACCAGGACCCTCATCCTAGGAACAAGGGGTGGACCCCTCATCCTAAGGGCCAGGGGGTGGACCCCTAATTCTAGGGCCAGGGGGTGGACCCCTAATTCTAGGGCCAGGGGGCGGACCACTTATCTTAAGGGCCAGGGGGTGGACCCCTCATCCTAGGCCAGGAGGTGGACCTCTCATCCTAGGGCTAGGGGGTGGACCCCTCATTCTAGGGCCAGGGGTGGACCCCTCATCCTAGGCCAGGAGGTGGACCCCCCATCCTAGGGCCAGGGGCTGGACCCTTCATCCTGAGGGCCAGGGGATGGGCAATCAGTACGAGGAATCTGGCCTGCATTGATAGTCACCCAATAACTGAATACATGGTAGCGGAAGCGAGTCATGCCGGAAGTAAGGTTTTATATCCTTGTTAGCATATCAATGTCGAGGGCTTAACGGCCGCCAGAGACGGCAATACTCCACTACGTGAGTAATTGAAAAAAAAATCGTAAAGGTATGGCTGGCTTATGGCAAAGATGGAATGACAGGGTTCGTCCCTCAACGTGAGGCAGAGGGAGAATGGTAAATAAGAGACGGACAAAATGATCTACAGAAACTAATGATTATACAGTAAAAGTCCTCGTATTTTGGGTCCGTCACAGTGCCAACTCCACGGCCTCATTCTTTCTCTGCTCCATTGAACGGCTCCGACCCGCCATACAGAGTCGAACTGCTACTAGCTACCAGCAACCAAAAGCCCTGCTCACAAGACGGAAAAGTTACGCCATTCCACGCATTCTTAGTGTTTGGTGGTACCCAACAGGTACCCATCACTTACTGATAGTATAGTCTATCTACCTAGCTAACCCATTCCTATCTACCCTCACATTCTATAATGTACTTACTCAGCTGTTATGACGTACATGATTCCGCCATGTCGGCAGGAACTAGTACGCGAGCTCAGGAATTATTCTTTATTCCTGACTATATAAGCGTTTGTTCTGCAGTAATTAATGAGAGTTCCTTCCTTTCACCTCTAACCTCCTCTATCAGTAAAGTCTTCCTACAATTCTCCTATATTATTCAGTCTAATAGCTTCTACGTTCAGGTTCTTCCGTCCTAGTAGGGACGGAGGCCTAACATTAGCAATTTAAATAGTGAAATTTTCCGTCCTGGATATACGAATACTTTCTGAAGATTAGCACACACATAAGACTACCAAAGAAATGCCTCTCAGAAGTAGCTTTCTAGATAAATTTCGTCTTCCTCGTCCTCATCGTCATCAAAACAAATTATCCCACTAATTTCATGCTGGTCAAGCAATTCAGGAAAGTCAAACTCTTCAGTTTCTTTCGTGATGTTCAGGCACGTTTTCGTTTTGTGAAGCCGGGATGTTGCAATGCCGAAAACAGTTCGTAAATGTTGTAAGGTTCTTTAGCATAAGCCGTTCGGTTTTGTCTACTTGGTTCGTTGTAACTTCCATATACGTACACGAGTTATTAGATAGGCTGAATGAGTGTAAAACCTTTACTTAAAGCCGTAAAGAAACGCCCTTTTATTGATTTCTTCCCAAGTTTTCTTCCTCCTTCTTTCTTGGGTCGGCCATATAAATACGGCAGAGGACGTGGAATGAGGCATCATAAAAAACCTTCACTCCGTCTTGATCAATAATACTCCAAATACTCTAGAATTGTTCCCTCTCGTTTTGCCTTGCGTGTCCATAACCTTGGGTCGAACACACCCCACCATGTAGGAAGTCCTACAATGTTTCCGCTGGAAGACTGCTGTACGCACTAACCGTCCACGTACAACCCTCGTAGACGGTCCTGTTTTTCCTGAACTCTACCTCGCTCGTACCGGGAATTATCCGGCTTTGATTCCCGCAACTCTCGAGTGCATCGGGGATTAGCCATTCCAAACGCAAGAATGCTTAAATTTTATAATAAAAACTGGGAAAGGTTGAGAATGTGCAACGGTCGCAAGTGTGTGACACTGTGTGATGTGTAATTGTGTAATAGGGTCGGCTCGGCTCTGAACAACCTGTGAGCGTGAGCCGCTCATACCAAACGAGTGAAACTGAATTGAATTGAATGTTGGTTTGAAAAAGACCTGTGACGTAAGCAAAAAAGTAACACGCGACCAGGTGTCTGATTTTAAATTAAATTAAAAATCATGTATCGGCTGAAGGAACCTCCACAAATGACTTCAGACTGGAGAGGGGGTAAAAAGAACACTTTTTGGTAAGGGTCCCCCCTACAATTCAGTCTTTCTTGGCAAGGGTCCCCCCTCACGATTTAACCCTTTTTAGCAAGGGTCCCCCCTTACGATTTAACCCTTTTTGGCAAGGGTCCCCCTTACGATTCAAACCCTTTTTAACAAGGGTCCCCCCTTACGATTTAACCCTTTTTAACAAGGGTCCCCCCTTACGATTTAGCCCTTTTTGGGGGAGCGGTGTAGTCTTCTCATATCATATGATATACGGTAAACTGTAGAGCCCTGCAAACCGCACCGCACCGCCGCAGCCCGCGCGGCGGGCTGCGGTGCGGGCCGCGGTTTCCATCTTCGCGGTTGCGGTTTAACTTTTCAAATCCGCCGCAAACCGCACTTGCCGCTTTTCTGATACCATAAATAGATATTAGAGAGGTTGAAGCAACGCGCGTAAGAGTAAGCGTAAAGAAATCGACCAATTGAAATCGTGCGCGGGCGTGGCTTAACTTACCTCTTACGCAAATAGAAAATTTAGAAGCCGATTTTTGTGGCGCACCAAATGACAAAAAGCTACAGTTTGATTTGATTTGATTTCGAAAGTCATTTGATCATTTGATTTCTTATCACTCCTTTTTGCCATGAAACATAATTTGATTTGATTTGAATTTGAAATTTGACATTTGACATTTGATGCCATCCCTAAGCAGAAGGGATTTGTACTTCATAATAGGAAACAGAGACACGAGAAAATCAAATCGAATGATGGAATTGCAGAAGTATTCGGCTTTACGAGCTGGTATTTTCCAAAAATGACGCAGAATTCAAGGAGAGCATTGCTTAAGGTTACCTTACGTTAACGCTACGCCGACTGCTTCAACCTGTCCTCCGTAGACCAAGCGTACACTTTTCATACGCTACTCTTACGCCGAAAATGCTTCAACCTCTCTATTGCAATCAATCAATTCTCCATTATCGCACAGAGGCAGGCGCAATAGAGCCATCTGTTTGTTTACGTATTGAAAATACGTACATGACGTATACGTATGTACGTAAATGCGTACGTATGTACAATTTGTTTACGTATTGAAAATTTTCTTAGGTTCTAAAATTGGCCGTGCGATTTGCGGTTTGAGGGCGCCAGCCCGCGGGCTGCGGTGGTGCGGTTTTAAGGGTTGCTTGCGGTGCGGTGCGGGCCGCGGTTTAGAAAATAGGTCGCGGTGCGGGCTGCGGTTCAATTTTTTCTAACCGCGCAGGGCTCTAGTAAACTGCAAAATGCAATGGCAGAATGTGCTGATCATGCCGGTCACGCCACTGATCAGAAATTAGCTTCCCTGGGACGGTTGGTCTTTAAATCAAAATCAATTACACACAACAAAGAAGCCGAAAATGACGGCGCCAGTAACCACCTTGGAATGCAGCTGTCACCTGTCCGTCGCTGCGGGATAGCGCAACGAAAACAATGGACTGTCTGTCAAATGGAAGAAAAAGACAGCACATTTTTCGCCATCCGCTTCCGCTTTGTATTAACCCTTTTTATTTACGTGTCGCACAATTCTCTGCATAAAATAACCTGTTTTTGTTTTAATCAACAGAAAAAGTCTGAAAGATATCAATAAGGAAGCGCAGGGGGGGGGTGTCAAGGTCCACTTAAGTGGAATCCTGTTCGTAAGCAACGTTCGAGCTGGATTGGCTGGACTTTTGGCTGTTCGCGGCGTATCGGACCGTCTTCCGAGCCGGCGCCGGTGCGGCAGCCGCATAAGCCGGCGCCGGTGCGGAAGCCGCATAAGCCGGCGCCGGTGCGGCAGCCGCATAAGCCGGTGCGGTGTAGACCGGCTTCGCGGGTTTCGGCGCGGCGTACCCACCCGAGGACCCGGAACCCGCACCGCCATCATCACCCTCGTCATCCTGATTGTCATTCTGGGCGGTCTGTTGAACGGCTACGTTGGCCGCGGTGCCGGTGCCCGTGAACCGTTGTACCACGGGCTGGACATTACCGGAGTAGGAGACCGACCCGGACGCCCCGTTGCCGAGGTCGACGTTGGAAGTGCTGACCGAAGAGCCTGCTGCGGAACCGGCGGACCCGTAACCACCTTGGTCTTGCACGTTGAAAGCCAGACCGGCGCTGGAATGTCCGGGCGTTCCGACGACGTGGTAGCGAACCACAATTGGTGCGGAGACCTGAAAATGCGGCTGAGATTAAACAATGAAAACTCCGCTTAATTTTATTTGCAAATTTAATGTTTAATTAAGTAATTTGATTGTTTGACTTTTTAATTGTTTGATTTTTCAATTGTTTGACTGTTTGATTGCTTGATTGAGTTCCTTACCTGGAAGGCCACAGCTTGCTGGCCGTACGGCGCTCCGCCGGACTGGCTCTGATACTGCGACTGCGACTGCGAAAGGTCCCCGCCACCGACCCCCGAACCGGAATACTGATACTGCGTATTGAGGTTACTACGATACGGACTCGGCACCCCGTTGGTGCGAACCACGAAGCTCCGCCCGGGTTGGTAGAGACTGCTGGAGGCCCCGGCGAACTGCTGCTGCATGGTGATGCCGAACTTGCGGAGGATATTCTGAATGGTGCTCTGAATCTGCCCGCCGATTTCATGGAGGTTCGACGCGTCCACCTGGATCACTTGAACGTTCCCTGCTCCGTTGCTCCCACCGGAAACGAAGCCGCCGTTGCTCACACCGGAAACGAAGCCTCCGTTGTTTCGGGAGACGAAGCCGCCGTCGCTGTTGCTGTTGACGCCGAAGGTCGCGACATTGGAGCCGGAAACGCCGCGGTTACTGGAGGAGCTGGAGGAGGCGCCGGCGAGGACCCCGGAACTCACGCCGCGGCTGTTGCTGGCTCCGGATGTGGACGCGTCCGAGTCGGAATCGTCCGAGTCGTCCTGGTCGGAGTACCCTGCGGCTGGTTGGACCGGCGCGCTGTTGACCGGGCCGATGGAGCCGCCGTAGACGACGGGAGCGGCGGCGCTGTAGGTCGCGGTGTTCTGCGCGTTAACGTACCCGCTGTTGAGGCTGTTGGTGGCGGTGTAGGTGCCGGCGTTGGAGCGGCCGAGGCTGCCGGAGTCGCTGTTGGAGCTGGCTCCGCTGATCACCCTTGCACTGCCGTAACCCACTGGAGACCGAAATCGGAAGAACTAAATTACTCACAGCAAATTTCACGCATAAATTAACGGAAAATCGATTTTCAATTTCTAAAATCGCAACTTTTATTTAGTTTGAAATTCGATTGGAAGATGCAAAAAATCGGAAAACTTGGAAAATTTTCTTGCCGGTCAGTCTGTCGTTTTGCTCAGTTTGTTCCATCCTCCAACTCCAGATTATATTATTTTTATGTTTTCTAGGTCACACTCGATGTATTTAAATAGAGAAGGAATTGTATTTTTCTTTTTTCTTTTTTTTAAATTTTTTTATTTATTTCTTATTATGTGATTTTCACGGTCTCAGTTAATTTGTATGAAGTGTAAAAATGAAGGATCACACATTTGAGCGGCTTACTGTTTTTGTTGGCGGAACAGGAACATATTACAGCCGCTAAGCAAATCCACGTGTAAGACATGTTTTGTCTCAGTGTGTCTCGATAAGCGAAAACTCCGGAGCACCTTGGATCGTATTCCAATTCGATGCAGGGGATTAAAAAACTGCCTTCTCCTTCGCTTTAGAAAAAAAAACGGTTTATTTTATAAATAATTCGACGTCGAATTCTTCAGGTGATGCGTAAAGTATTTATCAAGCACGAGGTACGGCGAAAGTTGAAGGGATTCCGATTTGAGTCAGCCCCCATAAAGCCGCGAAAAAAGGTGTAGACACTCTTCTCAGTTGCAAGGTCGACTACACAATCGTCCTCTCTTTCTCTCTCAGCGCACCAGGTGTGCGTGATTCAGTGGTTCCTCGGAGAGAGCCCGCGGCGAACCGAACAGGAACTCCACGTGGAAATTGGCGGCTTTTTGCGGAAGCGAACGCGGAGAGCGCGGTGTTGTTTTCCGGTCTTCATTGGGCACAGTCACACAGCAAATGCGCAGGTGCGCAGGTGCGCAGGTGCGCAAATGCCCAGGTGCGCAGGGGTGCAGGTGCGCGGGTGTGCAGATGTGCAGGGGTGCAGGTGCGCAGGTGCGCAGATGTGCAGGTGCGCGGGTGTGTAGGTGTGCAGGAGTGCAGGTGTGCAGGTGCGCGGGTGTGCAGGTTTGCCGGTGCGCAGGTGCACGGGGTTTTTGACGCGGCAAGAGAAACAGTCCTTTATGGCAGTTCGCATGCAGGTGTCCACAACGAAAAGTTATTGATTGACGTGAAACATTTTTAATACCTGTTGGAATGATTTATCGTGCGGGTGTTTCGCGAAACGCGGTGAGTCGTCGCGAGTAATGATCAATTGCACAGACAAAAATATCACTTATATGGATAATTGTCCTAGGCGCTGTTATTACGTTTGTTGCATAACGATTTTGCATTCGGAGGTCGACGACTGAGGAACGCGACGCTTCCTGAATCTTGTTTCCCAAAAAAGGGTTTCTTTTGACTGTTAAGTCTTAATTTTGTTAATTGTTCTGTTCACATTCTGTTAAGTCTTCTCACGTAGCTCTGTAATCAAGCTTTACCGGTACACGTCATGGCTTTCTTTAGGTCTGGTCAGTTCATAACTAATGTCTGAATGCCTGAATGTCTGAATGTCTGAATGCCTGAATGTCTGAATGTCTGAATGTCTGAATGCCTGAATGTCTGAACGTCTGAATGCCTGAATGTCTGAATGCCTGAATGTCTGAACGTCTGAATGCCTGAATGTCTGAATGTCTGAATGCCTGAATGTTTGAATGCCTGAATGTCTGAATGTCTGAATGTCTGAATGCCTGAATGTTTGAATGTCTGAATGCCTGAATGTCTGAATGTCTGAATGTTTTAGTGTAAAGGCTAACGCCCAAAAGAACAGAATCGGATTGTGTCTGTCATGCATGCGTCTTTTAAGATCCACCATCATCCATCTGAGATTCCCTTTCCATCCTCTTCGACCACTTTCGGACCTTTCCCCCGGCAGATCATCAACCGCCTCGTCCTCGTGGGTGACTTCAATTCTCTTGGAGTTGACTGGAAAAACGGTTTAGTCAGTTGTGGGTATGCCCAATTTCTGATTGATTTTTTCATTGAGTTTCGATTCAAACGATTAGTCATTTTTCCAACCCGCGGGAAGAAGACCCCCCCCGACCTCATTTATGTGCCATCTTGCTTCCAATCGCCTCTCCTGTTGCAGGTAATACCCCAAAGCAGTTCAATTGCACTACCGGACTCTCGACGAGAATGGAACACCCTAGGCCGTCTCCCATCGATCTTTCGCCTACCTCGTAAACCGGATATAGAACCACCTACCTCTGGAACCAGAAGCTTTTTTAACTTTTTTAACTTTTAAAAGTAGCTTGGACTGTATAGACTGGAGCCACGTGTCCTGCGCGAAGGAATACTTGCCTGAATACTACTTGTCTTTTTCACTCTCCTATCCCAATCCACCCCTTTCCATGGCTTATCCTTATCCACCCCTTTCCATGGCTTATTTCTAGCCACCCCTTTTCATGGCCTATCCCTAGCCACCCCTTTCCATGGTCTATCTCTAGCCACCCCTTTCCATGGTTTATTCTTAGCCACCCCTTTCCATGGCTTATTCTTAGCCACTCCTTTCCATGGCTTATCTCTAGCCACCCCTTTCCATGGTCTATCTCTAGCCACCCCTTTCCATGGCTTATTTCTAGCCACCCATTTTTATGGCTTATCCCTAGCCACCCCTTTCCATGGTTTATTCTTAGCCACCCCTTTCCATGGCCTATCTCTAGCCACCCCTTTTCATGGCTTATTTCTAGCCACCCATTTTTATGGCCTATTTCCTAGCCGCTTTGCAACCGAAATAGATAACTGAGTGTACCCAGCTCAAAGAAAGGTAGTAACAGCGGGAATCAGACAGAAAAATGACTGATTATTTTCAATTATAATCGTATGTGGCGGTAAAAAAATTCAACAGGTGGCGCCAGCTTGGCACCCTCAAAACCCAAGGCATTTGCTATTAGTATGTACAATTGCAGTAGTGAGTGGTCTGGAGGAAGTTATTTACGGTTGCTTACCCTTTTGCAGTCAAGTACCGGTACGCTGTTGTTTATCTATTTTCGATTCGACCTCACAAACCCGTTTATCACAGCAGGTCCGTACGCTGCACTTTTCATTTGGGAAACTGCTGCTTGTTTTTGATAAGAATAGACCGTGAACAAGTTCCCACTCGCAGTGTCAATCATTTTCATTCCCTTTTTTCAGGTCAGACAAGAGACATCAGATCCCCCCACGAAATACATTTTTATAGCACGTTTAATACAATTTGGTAGTTTCTGAAAGGTATAACTGTAATATAAGACATCAGCTGCCTACGAGAAGAGTTTCGGCGTCATGTCGGCGATCGAAGGAGAAATTCCGCGAGCATATTCGGAAACCATCCCGTATAATCTCTCATACGCAGTGGCGTCCTTCCAGTCCGTCCAACCAGGTGGTGGAGTGATCTTCAGACAGCAACCTGGAGATTTTCCGTAAGCACTCAGTATTTTGAACCTGTTGATCAGACATTCGATTGTCTGAATGTCTGAATGTCTGGATGTCTGAATGTCTGAATGTCTATTCTGAACCTGTTGATCAGACATTCGATTGTCTGAATGTCTGGATGTCTGAATGTCTGAATGTCTATTCTGAACCTGTTGATCAGACATTCGATTGTCTGAATGTCTGAATGTCTGGATGTCTGAATGTCTGAATGTCTATTCTGAACCTGTTGATCAGACATTCGATTGTCTGAATGTCTGGATGTCTGAATATCTGAATGTCTATTCTGAACCTGTTGATCAGACATTCGATTGTCTAAATGTCTGGATGTCTGAATGTCTATTCTGAACCTGTCGATCAGACATTCGATTGTCTGAATGTCTGAATGTCTGAATGTCTAAATGGATATTCATTGGCATTGTGACTAAGATATTTAATGTCATTGTGCTTAGGCCTCAAGAGGGAGGAGCGTTATCGACTGACGAGCAGGGATGCGCGTATTGTCCAGCCGGAACTGACGTTGGATGTTGCTGATTCTCAACGAGGAATTGTATCGTATCAAAACGGCCTTCGGAATGGACGACTACCTGACAGTATTGCTACTATCTTAATTAGCTCACATTGATTTTGTACATATTCACCTGCACAGACATTGTTCATACTCTTTATCTAATCTGTGGGCTTCATTTCTGAATCTGTCTAGGGTGTGCCTAAAACGTTCGTTGTACCTCAAGTCCTCAACACTCGGTCATTATATTTCATTTTTATTCTTGCGACATAACTATCCATCTTCAAAGAGACGTAATGAAAATTCCGCTAAGCCTCTGCACATTTAGTACCCAGGTAATGGTGTAAGGACAAAGCATTCCCACTCAATCACTCGAGAACTTATTCACCTTCCATTATTCCTCAAGGTATGCTGAGTCATGTGGCATTGGGATGCAGCATCTTTCTTGTATATCAGTAATCCTATTAGTCAGTGGAATCCCTCAGTCTTTTGTGTGATTAACCCATGTGAATCATTCCAAGTCTTATTCGAATTAGACTGAAAATGTGAACGTGGGTCTTCGGTACTACCGTTACCCCAGCGTACCAAGTGCCTGTACCTTTGGTACTACCGTTACTAGAGCGTACCAAGTGCCTGTACCTATGGTACCACAGCGTACCAAGTGCCTGTACCTACGGTACCACAGCGTACCAAGTGCCTGTACCTATGGTACCACAGCGTACCAAGTGCCTGTACCTACGGTACCAAAGCGTACCAAGTGCCTGTACCTACGGTACCACAGGTACCAAGTGCCTGTACCTATGGTACCACAGCGTACCAAGTGCCTGTACCTATGGTACCACAGCGTACCAAGTGCCTGTACCTACGGTATTTCCGTTACCACAGCGTACCAAGTGCCTGTACCTTTGGTACTACCGTTACCACAGCGTACCATGTGTCTGTACCTTTGGTACGTACCAAAGGTACAGATAGTAGTAACGGTAGTACTACCGTTGCTACAGCGTACCAAGTGCCTGTACCTATGGTACCTAGTATAAGCTAGACCGTATGACCGATCACAGAAGCATACTTTGTGAATCAGCAACACGCTCAACGCGACGCTACCGTTTTTGAGCGAAGGTACGAGAAGGTGTGGTCTGCGTCACCTGCGGCACACCGGTGTTTCCCCCCCCCCGTTTTCAATCGATTGAATTTTCTGGTCCGTCATCGGTTTTTTCACTGTTAATGCAACGCTTTGCTAATCGTACTTAATACCCTACCTCCCTCTCTCTCCCTCATCGTTTTACTGTTATTACCGCACTTTCTGTCATTTTTCGTCTTGCATTTTGCATTCCATCTGAAAAAAAACGTGCTACTCCGTTCTCTTGCACCTTGATCGTCGAATACAGCACCCACACCACCAAAACAAAAATGTCGGCTCCTCAACAGCACCGAACGGAAATGCCCTCCGCCATGGACGACGAGGGCGCTGTCGGGTCCTTCGCGTCGTCCGCCACTCAGCCTGGACTCGCGCCCATCTACACGCAGCAGCCGGGAAACCAGCTGTGAGTTGTTCATAACCTAAATATTTCATATATATCTCACTATAACACCCACGTCACAATCGAGTAACATAACTCGTTTATCGTATTAATATTGAAATATCGTATTAACGAGGCGACATTTCATTTTAGGCCGCAGGAAGGAGGCTGCGGTTTCAGCATCGGTGAAAACTGTCCTTGTAAGAAAGAAGTTTATTAAGAAAACGTTATTACGCACTGAATTTCTGGAAATGGTCGACTGACTTTTCAACCGTCTCACAGGTTGTCCGGCGAATTGCTCGTTTGGATGTTGTTAACGTCAGGATGGACCAACTTACGCAGGAAACATCCATTTATGGCGATTTTTTGTAATTCACCTCCGATCACCTATTATAATATATAAATAAATAAATATAAATATATAAATAGGTAAAAAAAAAATTCTTTGGTCTCTGTGCTGTGGTTATTTACCGCCACAAAAGTTATTTGAACCGAATCGAACCCTTTCTCGGGGAAAGTGCAGTAAACAAGGGTAGCACATTAATTATTCCAGGAAACCTGTTTTTTTTTTGTCGCGCTTGTTTTTTAATTATTTTCGAAGCTTCGATTAAACTTGACGGGCGTGAAGTTCCACCCCAATTTGTTTTTTTCGCCCTTTCCGAATTCTACAAATACAGGCATGAAAGTGCAATTCATCCTGGTCAAGCGACTTTAG
>LRSR01010522.1:0-15816 GCA_001579985.1 Hypsibius dujardini | reverse complement strand
AAAATTAAATAAATATGCTTTAAAATAAACTTAGGTATCTACTTGAAATATAAATGCCATCAAATGTGAATTTATAAAATGTGATTTAATCTTGGCGCAAAGATAGTTTGAGCGACTTTGCTAAACTCAACTGATTTTAAAAGTTGGTGTGTTGCTTGAAAATGAGAGATTATGGTTTGATCATTTACCACTTGACCAAATGTCCAGCAAAAATTACCAAAGTTACCCAGTTTTCATTTTCATTTTGTTTGAGTGAAAAGGGTCTCCGCAGGCAGTGAGTTTGCCAAAATTCCTAAAAATTTGTGATTTTTTTCATCCACCAAGTTGAGCTCTATTGAGCTCTAACTATTGACAGTCTCTACAAAATATTAGTTGAAACAGGTCGTTGTTTGGTACGTGACCAGTAGACAACGAAGGGGACAATTTTTTTGTCAAAAAATGAATAAAAATGACTTCTATAAAACATATCGATGATTGATGGATTTTTTTACGAATATGGCGCGGACAAAAGTAAGCAAAAGTTTTTATCGGTAATTTTGCCTCTAATTTGACAGTAAACAGTGGTTAGCCCAAAAAAACACAATTTATTTTAAATCGTTTCAAAAAATTGAAAATTAATTTGTTTCTCAGTTTGAAGAGAGATATGAAAGAAAAAATTACTTCTGGCACTTGAAATCGTGTCTGATCTGGCACCGGGGGTTCACGGGTAAAGACAACAAATAAACGTTGAAATGGATTTTTTTCCGGTTTTTTTTCCCAATTCCGATTTATATTTTGAAATAATTTCTATGAATTTATTGAAACACTAGGTTAGTCCACCAACCAAGACCTCCGGGACGGACAGTCAGGATGAAAACGCGATGAGCAGTAACAACAGCAGTAGCAATGTTCCGGACGGCGTGAAGCGAATGAAGCGATCGAGCACGGAAAATGTGCGAGAAGAGGCAGCAGCCGCAGTCGCAGTCGCCCCCTCGGTCGAGGTTGAGGATGAATTCGCGGCGAGCAAGGACCACCGGCCGAGTGAGAAAGCGGTGAACCGCTGTAAAGAGTGTAATAAGAAGCTGGGCCTGACGGGATATAAATGTCGCTGTGGCGGGAGCTTCTGCGGCCAACATCGCTACTCCGACGTGCACAAGTGCGGCTTCGACTACCGCACTATGGGGACCGATGAAATCAGGAAGAATAACCCGGTGGTGAAGGGGGACAAAATACAAAAACTTTAATAAAGACGGCTGCCTGATAATCTGTGCAGTATATATACTAATCCTCTGTGCATTTTAGTTGACATTTATCGTGCAAGATTATTTACATACATAAATACATTGTATGATGCGAGAGTATGTATGCAAGATGTGACATGGGCAAGAGAGCGTGCCGAGTTTGTTTGGCATTTCGTGTGTAGCGGATAAATCAAATCAAATCCGAAGGTAATGTTGAGTGAGGAAAAAAGTTTAATAACACAGACAAACGCCATTACACAATACAGACTGTACATGTATATATTAAAATTGGCCACCACAAAAGTCCCCCCTATACACCCCTTGATAACAGAGGCTCGTTTAGGGTTATTACAGATCAGAACCAGAACCCCTGACGGTAGGAACAGGGGCTGCATGAGCAGAGGGCAAAATGTCTTTTTTTCAAGATTGAACTCAAAATTCGGCCTTTTATTCCTGATTCGAAACTTTTTGGGTTGTGGGGGTCTCATTTCCAGTGGGCCCCCTAGAACTTCAATTTTTTTTCAAAAACATAACCTTTTCGTTGAAATTTGAGGTTACAGTAAAAGTCTTCATATTTTGCATACGTCACAGGCGCGTTTAAACACGTTTGCGCCATAACGAAACTGTTCCGAGACAAGGCACGAAATAGAAACGCGCCTGTGACGTACGCAAAATATCGGGACTTTTACTGTAGTTGAGGCCCAATATAAGCTTCCTATTGATGAGTACACATGCGAGGTTCAAAACATTTCAGAACGGTCCAAGATTGATGAAACACTTATTTGTCGCACACGTTTTGAAATTCCGGGGTGCCTGGAAATCAGACCCCCACACCCCACAAGGGAAAAGAGGCCGAATGTTGTGTCAATTTCAAATCAAGCTAGCTTAATGATATTTGCGTTCTCATTTTAGTTTAATTTCATATGAAATGAACGTCTCAAGTCATAGAAATCTCAGCTGGAAGTCTCAGTTTATTTAGGATGTCATTACAATCAACTTTAACTGAGATTCCTAAAATACTATTGTATCTCTGAAAGACGCAATTTTAATTGAAACAGAAACTTATGCTACTAAATTTGTAAAATACTATGGAGAAAAAAATCTATTTTGACGATTTGCGTTTTATATTTCGCTACTTATCGCATTTTCTAAGGCATTGTTAATTAAATCAACAATAAATTAATATAATAATAAGAAAAGGGGTGGGAAAGGGGTGACATTAGTGAAATGGGGTGAAAGGGGGTGACTAACGAGTTCTATTAAACTTTCTTGAAGAAATTTCTCTTGAAAATTGTTTGGATAAATTAGTTAATTGTTCCCTAGGCATTAGACTTGCCAATTGTTTCTGTAATCAAACTAGAATACATGTAAGAATTCAGAACATTTTTAAACTGCCTATTTGCGTATAATATCTAGGGAAAATATTCAATTCAATTTAATTCAGTTGCAGACAAGAGAAAAGCAAAAGACTTCCTGTGTTACCATCAAACGTAGGTGTGGTTATTTAGTCGCATATACTGTACTTCTCGTATTATTGGGTATGGTAAATAGGACATCACCGCTTTGCTTCCGGTCTTTCGAAAATCCGCGGTAAACATCGAAAAACCAAGCTCCACTCTATTTTGGAGACCATATAAAATGAGTATTCCAATATCAAGGCCAGTATTGCTACCGCCAGGCTAAATCCAAGGACGAAAAATAGGAATATTAAATCGTCCAGCCGTAGTGCGTGAAGTCGTGGCACGGATTTGCCGATCTTGTTCCCTCGCGGGCACATCGTTTTAGCCCGTGTGCTGATGCGGATAAAGTGTTCGTAAGTCGCTATGCCGGCTTGCAGAACCCCGTTCTGCTGCGTTTGCAGGAATCTACATAATTCAAAGTGCATTCTTTATGGTCACCTCGCAATGTAAAAAGTCTGTGTTCCAATTTAAAAGGCATTTTCGACAATTTTTACTGTACCCGCGATCGAAAATTTCGCGTAAAGCAGACTCCCTCGGTAAGAGCAGTCCGGCCACTCGAATGACCCCGACGTTGTCCATAGCGACAAACACGTCGCAGCTGAGGTAGGCAATTTCAAGGAGAGTCTCTTGGTTGACAATAAGGGCAGTCTTCGGATTTTTGGCCAGTTCGATGTACTGATGGTAGCGATTCTGACCTTTTTTCAAAGTGGGCAGGGGCTTGATTCGGTTTGCCAAAATGTTATGCACGGGCATTTTCGAGATCTGCAAATAATACATAGTGAAGGCATTTAAATAAACAGACAGACAAACAGGCAGAAAAGCAGACAGCGTGACAGCGAAAAGAAAAAGAGACAGCAGACAGAAAGACAGACAGACAGAAAGACAGACAGACAGACAGATAGACAGACAGACTCAGCAGTCCTTGTTCGGTTTTGGGTATGAAAATGATCACGCACACGAAACAGGTCGATCGACGTGGGCGTCCCGTAGACGGTAAAATTTGAATCAACCAAGCCCTGCATATCGGTGAACGGAAGTTCTTTCGGTTTGTCGAACGTGAAGATGACCGGGAGTTGGGCGTTAATGGTGGCCAAAATGATTACAGTGTAGACAGCGAATGTGGTCAGAAGGATCGTTTTAGCGACTGGCCACTTTCCGGCATCTTTCTTTTCAAATTCATCTGCGGAAACGAAAGAAATGACAAAACGTCCACATAATTTTCCTCCGATTGAAGCCATTCATTTTGTCATAACATTTTTCCTCAAGCAAGATTACATATTTTTTCTATAGGTTGCATAAAAATCAAACAAGTTTAATTTTCAAGCATTTTATAAGGTATTTCAATGTACATATTTTCACACCTTACTTATTAATTAAAAAATAGCGAGCATGATATTCGCCGCTTCATCCGTCATCTTAACGTAGTTCAGACGTCAAAGCAGTCCTCGTTCTTCTTTTCTTACCTACACCGTCCACGCCCAGACCCATGCCGAAGATCTGGAAGGTCCATTTATGCGTCAGACTGAGCAGCGTTTTTGGCCGGCCATTGTCCACTGACTGAAAGTAATCCACGACCACGCCCATCAGACAGACCAGCAGCAGCACCACCCCCAGCAGGGTCCACACGCGATCCGAGATCATCTCACCCAGGGATTGACCGATAAACTGCTCCGCCGGCACCGAGGTCAGGTGATCACCATGCACGATGATCATGTAGGAACGACGGAAGAAAGAGTCGATGAAGTTAAAACTCTTCATCCGGGTGTAGCTGATTCCTACCGGTGAGAGGCCCAACTCGGCGGTCCCGTTGGTCAGGGCACCCATAACGCCGTCCAGGCTCTCGTTAGACAGCATCCGACTGGGCGGGGCGAAATACTGGCATCTGTGAGAATTGGAAAAATGCAACAAGGGCCTCAATTACATATGATATTAATTATGAGAATACATGTAAGTTTAGCATTAATATATCGGAGTGGCTATTTTTCCCCCTTTTGGGATCTTATAAAGCCCCGGCTCTTTACCTATCTCTAAGTACTAGTACATCGATAGGGGCCCCATAGCACCCCGGCTATTTTACCCTTTCTCAGGGCCTGATAGAAGCCTGACTATTTTACCCCTCCCTGTATACATCATCAGGGGCCCATATTGCGCCACTGCTCTTTTACCCTTCACATGTTGTCCATCCGTCCGTCCGTCAGTCTATCCGTCGTCCATCTGTCCGTTGTCCGTCTGTCTGTCTTTTATCTGTCCGTTGACCGTCCGCCCGTTGCCGGACAGATGGTCGAGCAACGGACAACGGCTGAACGGAGAGCGGATCAACGAACGACGGACGAAAAGACGACCGACTGCGGACGGACAGCAGGGAAGGGGTAAAATATCCAGGGGCCCCAGAGAGGGATAAAATATCCGGGGTGCAACCGGGTCCCACATATTATAAGGGAGGGGTAAAATAGCTGTAGCTTTAATATATTAAAGAATACTGTATGTAAGTAAGAGGCAATCGAAAAGGCTCTGCACTTTTATGCTTTTTTGAAAGCAAACTGTATCAAAAAGTTGGAAAGTGACTCTAAATAAATATAATTTAAAGTATTTTTATCAAATGCTTGATTTTACTTTAATTCGATCTCATGCAAGTCTTATACTTGTTCTATTTTATAAGATTCTCCGCAATGCTCTGATTTTCCAATTATTCACTTTTCCGGGTAATCTGAGTTGTCTCTCCGGCTTTCACATTTTCACTTCCGTTGCGTCAGCGACCCAACAACTGCTTACTTCATGTCCACGTAGTAGCACACGGCGTTCAGGAGATCCACGAAAACGCCCTCCCACGTCTGCGTCTCCTGGTTTAGGATGATATACGGTTCGGCCTACAAATTCCCAAAAGAAATTCCATGTGTTCCCTGTGTATCACATCACTGCACACCACGACTATTTGTCCATCGTATATCCCTTCCAACTTCTGTCGGACAGTGGTTGGAAAGCGCTTGATTGACTGATTTGGTACTTGATATATTGAGTGTTGTTTTCACTAGAAATGTCGGCGTTCGTTCTAGCCACTGTTTTCACTAACCTAGTTGTTCACTCTTTTCTCGATTACAGCAAACGTTTGGGGTGAAAGGTTATCTTATCTGTATCAGCGTGCAGTAGCACAATTTCGCTTTTCTGCCTGGACGACTATTAAGCATAACAGAACACGCAATTGCACAAGAATAGCAAAGTGAGTCTTCCAGAAGAAATTCCTCTTCTCAGACCCCTACCAGCTAGGGCCCAAAGAAACCCATTAAACCAGAAGAAAAAACTTCATGGAATTTCCATCATATCTATATAAATATTTCAGACCCCTAAATTCTGAGAAGGTTGCCCGACCTCGCAGGAAGATTAAAACTCATTCCGTGGCGGTGTAATTCAGATGTAAACAAAACCCCATCAACTGAAACAGATGGATAGACAGATCAGGAACTGAATGTCACAAGGACACACATCACATCGACAATGGAGCAGGGACACAACGACTGATGCATGGATGACGCAATCAAACTAACCCATAACTAAATTCTGACTATCATAACTGATTTTCTAGTTTTTTTTTGTTTAGTTTCTAAAATAACTAGCTAAAGTTTTGGTCTCTAGTTTTACGCGGGCAAAATTAGTTGAATAATTTCCACTGAAACTAAAACTACACGTTAAAGTTCTAGCTAATAAGAAACTAATCTAAAAAAACTTTTTGCTTTTCAGACAAAGACAACCAAACTTTGATCGACTTTGTCTAGTTTTTGCAATTGCAATTTGTGATTGTTCTGTCTATCTGTTGATGCATGTACTAATATGATACTCTCGTGACGTGAGAGCGTAGTAAAGTTTGTCGCAAAAGCATTGTCGAAGACAGTAGTAGCAAAAGGCCTATCGTTGGCGAGGCATCTTTCCGGCACGTGGAATAATGCTAGACAGGAAGAACTCACCGCTGAAATGGCAACGCGAATGACTTGTTGTCGACCAAAATTATCCGCCGGATGGGTGTGCCCCGGATAATGCATTGTCAAATTCGGTAACAACGCTTTCTCCTCCGTCATTCTAAGTCTGACTGACCAACAGTTCAAGGAAAAACTGAGGAGAATGAAACTTTCAAGCTAAAAACGCAGTCGAAAATCAGCCTAACAAATTCAAAGGGAAATAAAGGCAAACATGAAAAAATCGACCCGCATATCCATCAAAAATGGAATAACGAAAGGCTATCACGTTGACAAAGTGTGGTCCAGCAAAGTATAGTGTGACACACAAATCAGGAAGAGTCAACAGGAAACTGCTCGGATTTTTGTTGACTCGCAGGTGGGAGAATTTGATTGGAAATGCCGAGGCGATCGATAATTTCCTGGGCCATACAAAACACAGGGTTCACTTTTTTCAACGGCACAATGATGGGGGAAGAGGTTGAGGAGGAGTCGAGTGGGGGTGGATGGTGGCTGGCGAGAAGGGAGAGCCCAGCAATGCCGAACACTGTGTGGAAGGGGTCCGGCATGTTTCCAGGCTGGTCGGCGATCCCGCCGGATTCCGTATCTTGACTGGCGAGGATGAAGTTGCGTAGCTGTGTTGCGTCGATCCAGTCGAGCCGGCCGAGGATGGCGAGGGAGGCGAGCACCCACCACGAGTAACACACATCGGGAAGCTTTTCCGGCCGACCTGAAAGTTATGGAAGAAGGCGTGAGGTACTTGTCAAACAGATGGGAAAAGGTGGAAAGACAGACAGACAGACAGACAGACAGACAGAGAAACGGACCGACCGATCGACAGGCAGACAGACAGCTGATTAACTTACCATTTAAACCGCCACTCGGAAGCTGCCTCTTGGCTAACCACAGTCCCAACCGATCGGCGTCCACCACCTCCAGTCGTTCCAAAATAGCCAACGACCCCACGCTGCAGTAGATCATGGCCGCGTGCGATTCCGCACCTGGCGACGTCCCAAAACCGCCGTCAAAGTTTTGACATCGCCGTAAGAACTCCACCGCCTTCTCCCGGTCACATCGATCAAGTGCCCCCAAAATAGCCAACGCTGCTAGTGCGCACATGGAGAAGCGGGTATCCACTTCCAGCCATTTGTCCCCGACAAAGCTTCCGTCCGCCTGCTGCAGGCTTACAATGTGTCGCACCGCGGCTTCCCGGTTGATCTGGTCGAGGGCGTCATAGGTCGCGAGGACCTGCAACGCGGTGAGGGTATGCGTCATCTGGTCGTCATGGTCGGGATGGGGCGCGAACCCTCCGGACGCCTTCTGGCAGCTTTTGACGTACGTTATTACCGAGTCTCGGGTGAATCGTGTGGACTGTCCCAGTGAGTGAAGGAGATCCAGGCAGGTGGTGGTCCAGTAGATGCCGGAGACGCGGAGGTACTCCGCGATAGAGAACTCCTAAACATATATAACGGTATTAAATATTCTTCAATGACGCTCTCGTTTGATTGATTGGCTAATTCAAGAAGGCTTATCATAATAATAATTATAATAATGCTTTTTAAACGTATTTAAAAGATATTTTTAGTAAATGAAAGAGCGATATTTTATTATAAATAAAATACAAATTTGTATTTTATTCGAAGTCCCAAAAAGAGAATTAATATATAAATTTAAAACCATTCATTTACTTCAAATATTACGATGTTTTATTTAAAAGCTGATTTAAATGCTGAAAATGCGACCAATATAAAATAAGTATTTTATTTCAATAAAAATTTTCGGTAGAATTAAATTTATTAAATGTTTTATAAAACTTAAACACGTTATTCGAACAGTACTGCTTTCCAATAATTGATTGATTGCTGATCGATTGACTTACTAAGTGACATCAACCAATTGATTGATTGATTGACTGACTATTTATTCCATTCAAAGTATTAATGAGGCACAAAAAGGAGATATTCTAAAGACCGAACGAAGTCATTTTTTCCTCTCATCAGGATTAGAGTAGGCCAATTTTAGAGAGAAAAAGGTTTACTCGCCAACGCTAACTCAAATCCGGAAGTGGTCTTTTCTCGATTTTTACTGTAAAAAGGCCTGCTTCCCTGACATCTTTTGGATATTAGGCGATCCAAAAATTAACTCCAAACGGATTAATATTCAGCCAAAAAAATGTTGTAAGTCCAGAGTGCGGAGGAGAGGGTCAATCCAGCGACCGGTCGGACGACGGAACCAATCAAATCAATCAATCAATCTAACGAACAATTACATCCGGAAATTACGCACAAATCCAATCAACCGATCAATCAAGTAGCCTTGAGTTGGCACTGCCAGAACCGATACTTACGTATGTATCGATGGTTTTTCCGTAGTGCTCCAAATAATCGCGGTGCTTCTCGACGATCAAAGTCGGGAGAATGTTGTCCGGCATTTTGACATCCCGATTGGGAGATGCCTCAAAGCAAAATATATTTTTTTGGCATTCTTTTTACTTTACACAATGCATTAAATAAATAAAACTTACCATTTTTGGTCAGCAACTGTCACCCTCGTTAATGACACAATCCTTTTTGCAAAACAATCCCTGTCTGCAAAAACCTGGATAAATCCTACCGGTGCACGAGTCCTAAGAGAACTGGAAGAACTTTTCAAAATATTTTGTATGTGGAATTATGCACAGTGCAACTGCGCCGTGCGCATGCTCAAACAATTTTGACAACGTGCGCACCGCACACAACGCACATCCGGATTATCCTAACCTCCTTTTAATGTTTGTTTTTTTGCCCGATCTGTTTTCATTTTGCCGGCTCGTCTTCTTCTCTCGACGAATTTTACTGTAAATAGTATTTTTTGTATCCGTTGAAATGCACAGATCTGTCAAACAAGGTAATTTGGAGTTGTAATTGAAGCCATGTTGATTGATTAATTATCCGTCTTTCCGTTCAGGCAGCACGAATTCCTTTGGCGATGGAAATTCGGCCGCCAGAAATCGCACCATGCTGGAGGAGGAAAATGAGCGGATGAAAAATCATCTCGGGCAGAAAATATCTCAGCTGAAATCCGTGAGAATTGAATCAAAATTTTAGTACATTAAAAGACGTCAATCAATAAATCAATCAATTGGATATTCCTGAATAATTCATGGACCGCAAACTGATCAATCAAACGATGGATTGAACGGCCATATTCCCACATAACCAACAATCAATCGACACTTTCCATGATGGAATTCGGCAGCGTAACCATGCTTCTTTTCTCTAGCTGACCATCGATATCGGAAATGAAGTCCGGAGTCAGAATCGGCTGATCGGAGAAATGGTGCGTTATTTCGTAGATCGTATTTACGATTTTAAAATATAGAAATGAGAAATTTGAAGTATTCTAATTGTGGGCGGTCGGAATTAGAGCTATTTCGTTCATCCAGGCAGAAGTGAAGCTAAATTGGGGTGGTCAAAGTTTGAGCCGTCACCCAGAATTACGGCCATGTGATGTTTTACGTTTTTCTAAGTATAGGACACGGACTTTGACACGTCATCCGGTTTCCTGGGCGGTGCCATGGCACGGCTACAGAAGATCCAACGTGCCGGTTACGGTTCGGTGACGTGGAAGCTGCTGGGATTTGCTCTCGTGGTTTGCGTCCTTCTTTACTTTATCATTCGGTTTAAGTAAAAACTCAACAAATGAAATATCCAAAATTGCCGGTCCTGCCACCCGAGACTCCTTCTTCTGTGGTTACCCAGTCTTTCCGGCACGGAACGGTGCTCATAATTTTTTTGCTAGAATTATTTTAATTCAATATTAATGTTTTTGTTCCTTTTATGTATTCCTGACAATTTTAGACTGTCATAATGCATGTGACGTTTTGGTGTGGTGAAGTGATGTGGACAAATGTGAAACAAGCGGAAAAGCCAAAGTTCCGTTCGTATTAAGTCCTCTAAACTACTTTGAGCGCATCCCTTGCACAAATTTATGACTTTATCATGAACTGCTTAAAACAGGCAACCAGAAAAACAGGCAGACAACAAAAGGGATTGAAAGATAAAGAGACAAACAAACACAACCCGACGGATTGAAAAAAACACAGACAGACAGACAGGCTGGCAGGCAGGCAGACAAAACAGGTAGGCGAACAGATGGACAGGCCGGCATGCAGACAAAATAGGCAGACAGACAAACAGACAGGCAAACAGACAACCAGACGAATCAAAAAACAGAAAGACAGGCAGACAACCAGATGGATAAAAAACAGACGGAAATACAGATAGAAAGACAAAATAAACCAACAGACAGACAAACAGGCCGACAGAACAGGTGGGCAAACAGACCGACTGATCTACCAAAAATTTACAGGCGAATAAGCTGAAATGGCGTACATAAAAGGCAGATGAATCAAAGATCATTTATCTCATATAAAAAAATTGTATCAAAAAAGTAAATAGGGCTTCACAAAAGTGTGTGGCAGCAGGGATTTAAATAAAGGTTCCCGTCAGACAAAATAAACTGAAACAGGATCATTAAAACAAGACAATTCGTTCAAAAATTTGTCATTAGTTGTCTAGTCATGCTTCAGCAGAAACATGAGACCGGCTTGCCTTTCCAGTAAGGGAACGGAATATGCATGTACGAATGTGATCAGTTCATCCGCCGCGAACAAAATTCTCTCTACCAATGTTCCACAGCATCAACTCCATGCAAGCCGCAGCGTCCTCCGAACTGTCGTGACCATCAGTGCCGGCTTGGATGGTCTTCTGCAAGTGATCCAACATCAAGGAACGCAGACCTACATGATAGATGAAGATGCATCTGGGACGGGTTCAGACATCTCATGAAAATTGCTTTAACTTGAAGTGTATATCTTGGTTCCAATATGTGTCTTTTCGAATGCAAGTCTGTCGGTTTGCTGCCAGCTTGACTGACTGCCCATATCTTTACATCTGGGACACATGTCTGCCCGCCTCAATGCATATATTTTGCTCCATCTACTTATCTGTCTGGTTGTCGGGTTGTCCGATTGCCTTTCTGTCTGTCTGTCTGTCTGTCTGTCTGTCTGTCTGTCTGTCTGTCTGTCTGTCTGTCTGTCTGTTTGTATGTCTGTTTGCCGGCCGGCCTGTCTGTCTGTCCATGTTCGTCTCTCTGCCCGCACAGAGATACCTCTAGACTGGACAATCTGTCTGCTAATTTGCTTCTTCGTCTACCTGCCTGCTTGTCTTATTTTCAAAAACATAAGCGCTTACTCGGCGTGTACGAGCTTCTCCCTTTCCCGACCATTTGAAACACCCACGAAGTGTCCACCACCCAATGATGAATCATCTTCAGACAAATCAGATCACTCTCTAATGAGTGCCCAACCAAAATGGTCTCCTCATGGATGACCCTCCCGATCAAGTCCCGATGCACATCCGCCAGACACTTGACCGGCACACCCCGGTACTCTGGCCCAAGGTAGCACGCCTCTGTCAGGCCGCTGAAGCGGGTGTTGTAGTCAATGACCATACTCTGCGGCAGAACGAAACAGTCGTAGACGGTCTGCAGCCGGTGGTCCACCAGCGTCACCCGGCCCACTTCGTAGCCGCCCAGCGTGTACAGCATCTCGCAATCCATGGCGAGAATATTGGGCGAACGTGGCATGGCAATTTTGTCTGAAATGAATACGAAAATCTCACAGCAATAATCAAGAAACTGGAATCTCGAAAGTATTTTTGCCTCGGAATTTTTGATGTGCCTGAACCATATGAGTTGCAAAATGAATCGATTTTCTACCTTGTGCAGCAAATTTGGTGGAGACGAAATCCCGCATGGAGGTGAAGGTCTTGCTGACATGGCCGGGCGCGGTGACACAGCCGGTACGCGGGTGGAGCTCGCCCTTGCAGCACGGTTTGGAACGTTTACCGGTGTGGTAACGGCACTGCTCCCGCGTGACGTAGTGTCCGGTCGGGGTGACGTGGAACGTCTTCTGGCAACGTTCGCATGTGCGAACAGGCGCAGTCATGTCACGGGAGTCGATTTTGCTGGACTGGGCGAGGAAGAGGAGACGGTCGTCTGGGATGGGGTCCTGGGCTGTACGATAAAGGCAAACAAACACTCGGTCAGACAAACAGATGGATACACAGACCGAGAGATAGACAGACAGACAGACAAACAGACAGACATAGTGATAAGAGAGAGAGAGGGAAGACATGCATTCCGACAGAGAAAAAGTCAGACTGTCAGAGAGCATGCACAAAATTAACCAGACAGACAAATAAACAAACAAACAGTAAACAGATATAAAAAAATGTGTACAAAACAACATGCAGACAGACAGACAAACAAGCAGACATGCCAACGAAGCTAGCCATTAAGGTAAATGAGAGTGGTAGACAGAGTGACAGTCAGGCAGGGAAACAGGCAGATTCAAACACAGTCATGATGACAGTCTGCAGATCGACAGACATTAGGATAAGTAGACATGTCAATGGTAGTAAAGTAACAGTCACACCGCCGACCTTTGTAGACAAACGGGTATCCCCTCGCCTTCAGCTCCACCATGGACATTGCATACTCTCCCAGCGCCTGATGCAGATCCTTAGTCGACCACCCGGTCATGTACTGGACTAATTCATCGGGAGAAACGTCGGTTGCTCCAGCGTGAGGGCGACCCGCGCGACGAAGGTTCTGTGGTGTCTTCCACGGCTTCTTCTTCCCTCCATCCAGTCCGAGTGACGGCTGGTAGATCTTTCGCGGCGCGGAAATATGCATCGCACCCATGGACGCCTCCACGTCGTCCACGGTGTGCATACCTTTGGTCGAATTGGAAAAGGTCATTGTCTTAGCCGGGATGGCGACGCTCCGAAGACGGTAGTCATCGCAGTAAACGCAACGTAAGTGCCGGACGTCACGCACACCGAGACCACACAGGGCGGACTTCTCCGTGATGAGCGGGTAATATTCGAGGAAACGACGCCAAATTTCGCACTTCTCCAGCAGACCTACAATTAATTTAATTGCTTACCAAAATTGTTAAGCTAATAGTTAATTAACCAAGTCATAAAATTATTATTATTAATTTTATAGTTCTTAATATTCTATTTCCTATTGGTACGGCAGACGAATATTATATTATATTATAATTATACTCGATATTTATGGTTATTACACAATTGACAAAAATATTTAAAAATTAATTAACTAATTAATAATTTACCTCTATTGCCCACAATGATGACACCTTTTCTGGCACGAGTCAAGGCGACGTTGAGACGCCGTTCATCGGCGAGGAAACCGACCGAGGTGCTCTTGACGTGGCCGGAGCGGACGCATGACAGGATGATGTAGTCTTTCTCGCGGCCCTGGAAGGCGTCGACACTATCGATCATCATCTCCTGAAACACGTTGATCAAATTGAAACTGACGAAAGTACTACATTTGTGAGACAAATCAGAAAACCAAGAGCCAGGTCAGACAGAACACAGCAAGACTATTGTGGGCGGGTAAGCAGACAGAGAGGTAACCAGGCAGAATATTTGATTTGGTGCCATCGAATGCAAGAGTAAGCACTGAGCTTCCCTACCTTAAGCAGCATTAAATGGATACAATCATGCTTCTCCACTTGCTTCTTCAAGTGATCCTTCTGGCCGTTATAAAATGTGATTACTCCGATGTCTGCCGGCTTGACTCCGCCATGATGAATCAAGTTCGCCAAGCAGAGAGCGACGACCACCGCTTCGTGGACGTTGAGGAAGGAAACGCCATCGGAAGCCTGCTCGTGAAATTTGGAGGTATCAATCATCACTGTCTGAGTGCGGTTTAGAAAATGGAGTGTCTTAGACGCACGTGAAGCTGAAAAGTGCGTAGACAAAAAGATGGATTCGTAAACTGTTAGACAAGTAGGTAGAAAGGAATGCCCAAAAGGCAAACAGACAGATACATAAAAGGTTAGATAAAACATACAAACAACCAGACAAGTAGACAGGCAGCCAGACACATAAAAGACAAAAAGAACGGAACAAAGACAAGCAGAGACAGACAAATAGCCAGCGAGCCAAACAAACAGACTGGTAGACCAAGAGACAGATAAACCAAGAGACAAGAACGCAGGCAGGCACAAAGACAGGCAGACAGGCACAAAGACACACAAAATCAGAGGCGAACCTGCAACATCAGGACCACTCGTCAAGAGTCCCTCATACATGACAAGTGAAGCCGGCCGGCAAATCTCCGGGTGCATCCGGTACTGAACTGTCAGCATGACACGAGGTGCTTGCTGCAGTTCCAACAGGCGCTCAAACATTGACCAGCACTGATTCGTCTTTTCAAGTTCTCGGAACTTTCCAAGCACACCGAGTTGCTTCTCGTCGCCGATCAGGACAAGCTTTTGGCATCCTTTCGTGATGGGGATCATGATGTCGGCTTCAGTGGCTTGGGTCGCCTCGTCGATGATGACAAAAGGAAAGTCCGATTCGAAGAGAGAACGAGCGGCTGCCGTCTGCAGCACAACAACAGTATTATAAACACAATGCCAGAACAACCGATGAACAATGTGTCAGTCAGCTTAAACAGGGTTCTAAAAAAATCCAAGTTATAGACTATACACAGAAAGGCAAAACATAACTATAGGACAAGCAGCAAAACACAGGCATATATGAAGAAAGACGGGTACAACAGAAACATACGAGTACTGAAAACAAATATACTAAGTCGGCCGTAAAAAACAGACAGATAATCAGGCATCCAGGCATACAGACAGACAAGTGAACTGACAATGACCGACCAGCAGCCAAGCGAATAGAGTCAGGTCGGCAGACAAACAGACACACAGACACACACAGACAGAAAGAAAGACAGACTAACGTTGCAAGTAGTGCATATGACTTGTGACTGCCCAATGATGTCATAGGTTGCCTGGTCCACCGCTTGAGCGTCATAGTCTTCCGAATTTTCGAAGTCTAGTCCAAAGATCAGCTCCAACTTGTATCGCAGGGTCAAAACCTTCACATTCTTTTTCAGCTGCTCCGTTTGAATTCGTTGTGAATGAACACGTAAGACGCTCATACCGGATGCAGCCAGCTGAACAGCCAAATGGTCGGTGGGGTCGTTACTGGGTGCACAGCAGAGGACTTGGCAGCGCGGATTCCGTTTGAGGATGTTATACACGATGGCCACGATTGTGTGCGTCTTCCCAGTGCCGGGCGGTCCCTGCATTGAGAAGCA
>LRSR01010521.1:0-20005 GCA_001579985.1 Hypsibius dujardini | reverse complement strand
AAAGCGGTTGCGGAACTTGCGCCAGGTCCAGCAGTAGAGCAGAAAGCCGGCGGAGTAGTTGACAAGTAGCGACATGGTCCCGAATGCATTGAGCAGGGTCTGGATCTTGGGCGGGGTGTGGTATGAGCAGTAGGGCGGTTGACCGGCGATTACAAGGATAATACAGACAAGAGGTAGACTCATGGTCGATGAATAGAGCGCGCCACACGCCAAAAGTATGGGCGTTGCAGCCGTCGGCCGGCTAGAATAGCTGGAGCTGGAATCTGCAGAGAACAGGGCTTGACGGATGTTCTTCCGATGGTGAAGGACAGCCATTAAGCTGATATTCAGAGAGAGAATCGTCACCCAGTTGACCGCCGCTATCGAAACCTGCAGTCATTGAATAAGTTCATAAGTCTACAACCTTGTCTGTTTACCTGTTTGTCTCTCGGTCTGTCTATCTTGTCTATCTGCCTATCAGGCCATGTGTCTGCCTGCTTGTCTGACTGTCTCATTGTCTGTTTGTTTGTCTGTTTGCCTATTTGTATGTACGTTTGTCTGTCTGTTTGTTTGTTTTGTCTGTCTGCCTGTCTGACCGCTAGTTTGTTTCCCTGGTTGTTTCTCTCTTCTGTCTCTATTTTTGTCAGCCTTCTTTTCCTTTGTCTTTTCCTTTGTCTTTTCCTTTGGATTGTTTAATAGCACATAGACTAACATTCAGACGTATACGCACCATGGCTTGGATCTGAATATGATCCCATCGCAACAGTGCGGGACTAAGGTACTTTTCCTTGGCCAAAGGGTGAGGGAAGGCTCCGCCAACAGTTCGCTTTATTGCGTGGTACCATACCACTAAGTTTTCAGTGTAGCAAATGGCGGCCATCAACACGATAGCCACTTCCGTATAGACGGCACGCATGACGGTCTCGAATCGACGGAAATACAATGGCTTGGCTGTGGCACAGATCCGTTCAATAGAGAACGCGATCAACGTCCTGTTAAAGAACATTAACAAAAGACATTTATACCTCCAGTACAAAGGAAGCTGTCAGTCCAGTAGCGACAAATTACTTCTACTATCAAGTACCAATCGGAAGACTGGACGCAAACTTCCTGCCAGAAGGTAAGGAACCCGTAGACGTTGACCGAATTGCGGACGTTCTGCTCGCCAGGCTTGAAGCGTTGCGGAGATACCAAGTGCAGATAGTTAAAAAGTTCCAACCACCTGTTAATATTGGAAGTAATTAATTAAATGTGTAAGCGAATTACAATATGAACTTACTGATTCGTCTGCAGTTGGACGCCTATCAGCATTTGGAAAGGGTGTGCATATTTGTCTGCTTGTTCCGTTGTCTCGCTTTTTTTCGATTTCTATCGTCTACCATTTTTTCCAAATCTTAGTGGCTCTCTGTCTGAATCCTCGTCAATTTTTTCGTCAGTTTCCTTGTCTAATAACTTACTTGCTTGTGTGTCTGCCTGTCTGCCTGCCTGCCTGCCTGCCTGCCTGTCTGCCTGCCTGCCTGCCTGACTGTCTCTCCCAGCCCCGGGATGCATGTCTAAAACACTTTGAATTCAGATTTGCTTGACCATGTGTCTGACTGTCTTTCATTTATCTACCTCTTATTCGCTTGCCTACGGTAGATGTGATTTGTCTTTAAAAGGTATGGCGGTTTCGTATTTAGGCCGGTCTTACAGTGTGGTCAAGTCAAAAAATGCGATGCACATGAGATAGACATGGGTGGTGGTCTTTCGCGGGTCCGTTCCCAGCACTAACAATGTCAAGGTATTCCCGCAGGTACTCAACGTCAGAATGATCGGATAGAGGATGGCCTTGACGTAAAAGTCCGTGCCGTCCCGCATGGTTTCATTAAAATGCGGATCTTGCGGCCAGTTACAGCTCGTCACATTCAGCAAGGCGTGGTCTGGCAGTTGAAAGTCAGCGTTCCGCGGCGGCGGAGTCCTCCAGAGAAACATCACACCGCGGGTCAGCACAGCACAGTCGGAGGACAGCGGAAATGAATTCTGCTGAAATCGACCGGGCAGAGAAAGTTTGCGAGTGAATGAATATTTATATATATATGCTCGACAGATTTCAGAACCCAGACAAAGAGAAAAACACAGACGATATTTCATCAGCCGAGAAATTTTTTTGTGTATAATCTTTTTGAGACGCGTGCTCTCTCTCTCATTAGGAAAGACTACAGGCCGAGGCTCGTTTAGGGTCCTTACAGGTCGAGACCAGGACCCCTGACGGTAGGGTCAGGGGGTCGGCAGAGGGGCAAATTGCTTTTTTCAAGGTTGGACTCAGAATTCGGCCTCTTTTCCGTGATCATTTTTAAACTTGTGGGGGTGCGAAGTTCTGATTTCTAGTGGATCGATCCCCTGGGATTTCAAAAAAATATTGTTTTTTTGTTCAAATTTGTAGTTTGTTGAGGTTCCTATCGATGAATACAAATGGGAGTTTCAGCACATTAAAGAACGGTCAAATTTGATGAAAAACTCATCTTTTTGAAGGTTTTTTTAAAATCCCGGGGCCCCTGAAAATCAGATCCCCAGACCCCCGCAAAACATTACCGGGGATTTTGGGTTCAATCTTCAAAAAATAAACATTTTGCCCCTTTGTCCACCCCCTGGCTCTAGGACGAGGGGTCTTGGTTCCGACTTGTAAGGAGCCTAAACGAGCCTCTGACTACAGGGTGACGTTCACGTGTCATGATGATTAAGTACTGTCCCTGTGTAGATTGTTGGTTTCCCTTGTATTGTTATTTATAAATACCGGACGGCAATAAATCTTCGGCTATCTTTGCTCGGATAATGATATAAACCATGTCAGACCTATACGAATGCGAGTAATATTACGCCCGAAGCCGTGTTCGGTGACTCGAGCTAGCGAGCGCCACTATACGTCTAACGACCAATATGTCCACTATGCAGCTGTAGCGTAGAATGTTTAATGAATGATTGAAGACGATAAAGAGAGATTTATTCTGCTGCGGTATAACCGGCGGCACCCGCTTTACGCTTGATGTTTTTTTTGCGGCATGATTTTGGGGATGCTTTCAGAACAAATTACTGATGTATTTCGGCTCTTCATAGTATTTATATGCGTAAAAAATCTCGGTGGTTTTTGAAGCCAAAACAACGTTTTGTGTGCCTCACGGCGTCCCACTACGACCTTGAGAAATCAAAGAGGATTCATTACATCCTAACACACACATGGCAATATTATAGCGCTTTACCCGAGGTAAGCCATTTAGTTCGGCCAGTATATGGCTGAATGCACTGGCCGAGCTAAACGGTTTAACTCGGGTAGCACTATAATATAATCACGCGTGTGAACTCCCTGCTAAGAAATGTGGCAAGCCTTCTGTGTATGAGTATTGGTTTTTGGCGGGAAATCGGAAAAGTACGGCGAAAATTATTAAATAAGTTTTGCAACGTTTAAGTTACAAACGATTTTGCTTGGGTTCGAGCAAAAATAGGGCCGACCCGACCCGGCCCGACCGGACCCGACCGGACCGGACCGGACCCGACCAGACCGAACTATAATCCAGAAGATGTTAATTGGACCCAGGCTACCAGTCTCCCTCCCACTCCCCCACCCCCTTTTTCACTCCTGTTGCTTTAACGAATTATCAAGGTTCCTTTGAGCTTTAATAACAAATTTGATCATTTTAAAAAGACTAATTGTTTATCAATCTTTTAAAAGATATAAAACCCCGAAGTTTTGATAATGGCTGAATAAATCGTGTGGCTTTAATCTCTGGAGGAAAGATAAAAGCAGACCTTTTGGTTTTTAAATGTTTTCATCTATACATAAAACTAGTATAGTCTAGTATAAAACCCCGACGTCTGGACATCGGTCACGTAAATGGTGTGACCAAAACCCAAGGGGTCAAGGAAAAAGGGGGCGTTTTGTTTTTTTGCTTAACACTCGTGCAAGCATAGTCCAATATTCAGAGTTTAAATTTTTTTATCTGAAAAGGAAACTGAAAGGATTCTAAAAAATCCATCTTAATTTTATCAAGTTAGGGAACAACAATCAACATAAAAAAACCCAAGTGGGAGGGACAAAAAGGGAAAAAGGGGTTTTGTAGCCTAAGCATGGATTGTTAGTCTACTAACGGCCCTTTCCCCCTTCCCCGTTATATATTTGATTTATAACCACCAAGTCTTTCTAAACTTCTCATTGGAACGTCTCAATATTTCCACATCGGTCATCCAGTGAATGTTAGCTCCAAAACTTCCGCCCCCTCCCCCCCCCCAGAGGTGTAGACAAAAGTGGGCCTTTTTTTAGCTGTGCTTGCTGATCATTCGGACAACGTTTTTTATTGAGGGTCTTGAGGGAAATTAATTTGTGTATGCTAAGAAAACATTGCTACACATAGAAATATCATCTAGACTGAACATGCACATATCGTACTAAACAGAAATCGTATCATGCAAAATGTTTTGAATGTCCAGAATGTTTTAGCAATCCGCTTTCCCTAGTATTCTCGCTGTAAATGAGCAGTTGTCTATATACAGAAATCATTGGGTTGAGTCGGGATGCAGGCCACGCTGCAGACCTCAGTCATGTAGGGGATCCCGCTGAAGCTACAGGTGTAGAGATCCGTCTTGGACACTCGATGGCCATCGAGGGCGCGCAGGAAGACGCACTCACTCGGGAGGTTGCTGCCGCAGTACTTGAAGCGGGGCGAGCAGCAGCCGCCGGCTGGTGAAGGGACCAGTGTGCGGGTACTTGCGGACGCGGACGCGGACGCGGATGGGGAGGTCAACCTCAACAGAGAACCTACAGGGAGAGTGAAAACCCTTTGTATGTAACGTCATACTCAATAAACACGAAAAAGTTCCGTTCATATCAATGTGTTAAAAAAATGTGATTTAATTTAATATTAGGTGTGAGTTTGAAAATGTGAGTCAATCTGTATAGGGTCGGCACAAGGATTTTTCCGCAAAAAAATACTGATCAGCTGTAGTGGACGAAAATAGTGTGTTTTCTTATAACTAAATTATACGTTATATGTGACAGTTTTGAATTTTGACCTCACCACATTAATGTTTTGAAATTGATGGCTTTCTGAAAATATTTAGCAAGTCGAGGTTGGAACAATGACCATATTCTAAAATATAGCAAACGCCCTTTGTTCCCTAAGAATAAAACGATAATATAACCCAAGCCATGTACAAGCCAAGCCCGGGCGGCAGTTTAGCTGGGAGGGGGGGGGCAATTTAGCGGAGGGGGGGAAGCATTTTTGTTTTTAAGAAAAAATTAAGAATCTCTCTCTCCTCCCTGCAGCGGTGCAAATTAATTAAGGGGGAAGGCACTCGCCCTAGTGCCCTCACCTCCGTTACGCGGCTGTATAATGCTTATGTTATCTTCCTGCTTAAAGTTTTTGTAAAGGGCAACCCGGCGCTTGATTTGTGTTGAAAATTCAAACCGGGTCGCCGAATGTGTTAGCAAGGAACAACTGTTTTCATCTTTCGATATGTTTTTCTACAAAAGTAATTCGGGTTGCGAACTTTTGCTTTTTATGTGTTTTTTAAAATACCGTTACGTGACGTCATCAGGTCTCCTATTATCCTATTTGGACATTCTTTTGAAAACTTTATTAGACAACTTCGTCTGATTTACTAAGTTTTTTTCACTTTTGGATAGATACTCAGTAAATTTGACGAAATTCGTCTCGTAAAATTGAAAAGAATATTCAGAATAAATGGAGTTGCGAATCTATATTCCGTGCCAAACTTCTTCGGCGACCTGTCATGAATTTCAGGCTAAAATAAAGCGCCTGTTGCCCCTTAACAACTCACATTTTTTGCTTCCAAAATGTCTGCCAACTGCTTTTGGGATGCTCAAATATTCAGTGACAAAATTGAAATTAGTGACTCATTTACCAGTTGCATACTCCCGGATGATGGACATTTTTCAAAAGAGAATTTAATAATTAGCAAAAAAGTTGTGATAAAAGCCGACTAACGCAGCTTACCCAAGGACGAAGAAGTGGATTCGCAGTAGTCGCTGACGTCAGCGGGGGCCTGATGACACCCAGCAGAGCAGTACTTGGTTAAGTATGGAACCGCCATGTCCGGTTCGTCGTAGACCGTCGCACACTGATACAGACCATTGGCAATGATGGTGTGGTTCATGGCGAGTTTGATTGCGCGACAGCACTGCGACTGCTGGAGGACCTTCCCGCAGTACTGCATGCCCGGTTTACAGCACACTACAGACAAAACCGAAGCTTGAGAAAAACGAACAAATATAACGAACATATGGATTACGCAAACATTGGACATATACATAGATATACCTTCATTGCCATTGATGGTAACTAGAAGATAACTCAGAAAGACCAGACAGACTGATAGTATCGACATCTTTAAAGTCCTCTACTTGGAATCACTTAATCAGACAACAAATATACATGCGCGGTTCCCTGTTAATAAAAAGCGGGAAGAACGAGATCGCGTTCGAAACAAAAAGCTGTAAACGTGTTGACTAATAAAGACCGAAAGGCTTCGGACGTTGGTTCTATAGCGCCTTTTTATCTGTGTGATTACACAGGACAGACAATTTACAACCGCGAGACGTGCTACGTGTGTGTGTGTGTGTGCCTGGTGCCTGGGCAAAAGTTGTGGCAGATTGTTTAAGCAGGATGCGCCATCGCGGTGGGTGTCCGTTGTCTTAGTTCCTTCCCGCGGGCGGTGAAGAAGAATTTTCCTACGTATTTTGTGATCATTTCACACAGCGCCTGTCCTGATGACACAACCGCACTGCGACTTTCCCGAATGCGCGCAAAAGTAATCCTGCTCGACTGGTGTGTTCGTTGCCCATTAATTTTGTCAATTACATCGGCACAATTTTCTGTGGAATGGCAACAACAATCCAACCAGGCACCGACGAGCAATGCTGATGAAATATCGCAGGATGATTTGCTCATCCTCTGATTGCACTGTGTGGGCGTGGCTTTCTTTTTTAAGCTGTATTAATTAGCACTGTTTGTGGATATATTAGTATAGGTAGTTGGCTGAAGTAAGAGAGGATTCTCTCTGACGTGATACGTGAATAATATCAAGGTAAGTACACACGAAAGCAAAATGCCACCCTGCCTGTAATTTTAACAGGATCAGACAGAAACAGAGACAGAGAGACAGAGAGGATTCGTACTAACAAAATGTCACTTTCGGTTGGTCAGCCGGATATACAATTTGGCAAGGTCGAGGCAAAGACTCCGCATCGAAAATTAAGATTAATTTTCAAGCTTGTGGAAAACAGGTGAATGGAAAATTTCCCTATAAAATGCCTGTAAGGGTCTGCAAAAAATCAGTACAACGTTTGCCGCATACTTTCGCACACAATTTTCCTATCTCACCCTGCTCTCCCTTTTATTTTCTCTGCGTAATATTTTATTAAAAAATTTCCTCCTTTTCTCTCTCTCTCGCTGGTTGTTGCTGTAGTTGATAATGCTCCTTAAAGTCGTCCTTCTGCTCGTGGCCTTGTGCACCGTTGGAGTGCACTCTGCCGTCCACGGTAAGTCGTAACTTATTTCCTCAGCTGGGACACGTGCAGTGGTTCAATGAAATTTAAATTTTAATCGAATTTGTTGTTGTTTAGTTTTCATATTTTACGATTTCTACGATTTTTACAGACTGCTGCGTGCCGGGCATCAAATACTGCGGCGCCGCCCTCAACGGTGTGTGCCAGGTGATCAAGCTGCTGCAGGGATACACCGTACAGAAAAGTGACCTTTACTATTGCGCCTCAAACGGGGTACCATACCTCACTGAGATCTGCTCGGTGGCCTGTATCACCAGGCGCAATCCTCTGGACGACTACTGCATCTAAGGGAACAATTTTTGGCTTTTGTTCATTTTATTGTGATTTTGATTGATGGAACTGTCTTGAAATAGTTTCGGGGGGGGGGAGGGCGTTTTTTGTTGATGGGGCTTCATATCTATATGACTGTCTTGTGCTGTGTTTGCTGTGTACATCAAAAGATTTTAAATGAGTATCTCGCCATCTCTTGTGAATTTTTCCTTCTTTCTTCATTACATCCTGGTATAGAAGAGAAAATTTAAAGCTCTGAGCAGTTTTCACGACCGCACCTTAAGCATTCCAGGAATTGCAAATGCAAATGTACTCATTTCAAAGTAATGGGTTCTGATAGTTGGTTTAGATTTAGATCATGAGTGGTTGTCTGGTTATGTAGCTTTATTGTGGTGAATATTGCTAGATGGAATTAGTAAACGAAGTAGGTGAAATGGGTGGATTGGTTACGCAAGCTTTAATTTGTGGTGGATGGTGAGACGATTGGCGCGCCATAATTATGCGCTTTTGAGATGTCTGGCTTGTCATCCTAAAACTGGATCCATTCTCGCTATAATTCGTGGATCAAATGATGTCATTCTCATTACGAGAATACACTCGCAGATATTTAAATGATTCAGTGTCCTATGACAAGTTTGACGAATAGTTTGACTGAATTTTTTCTCAAGCTATCTACTACATATACAGCACACACACTGCATGTGTATACACACTACATACACTACATTCCAGTGTGGATTTCTGATGTCAAAAACCCCTGAGGAAAATAGTGCTCGATATTGTTCGTCTTTGTTTGTCGTCGCAAGTTTCATCACCCACGCACGATTTTCGGTGGCAAAGCAAAAACATGTTTGATCGGCTCGTTCGCTCGTTGCCGTTTTATTATACTGTCTGCTATAAAGACTTCGTGTAGGTCTCCAAGTCGAGCGAAATTGGAAGTGGTTGATTTTGGTTACTCAAGTGACAGCGGAGAAATGATTTTAAGCAACTTCTTCCAGGTGCGTTCTTCACGATGAACGACAGCAGTGGCGTATGAAATATATTCAGCACAAACTGTGTGACGTGTGAACGAAATACAGTGTACACTTGTACATTAATTCTGTGGTTCATAGCAGTTCACAAATCGTATATTGCGCCGCATTATTGTCAGTTCGGTTTTATCTTTCTCGGTCTCGCGGGGTCTTGCCGGGCGGCTCTCTTAAACGGACTAATGGGCAGATCTGCAGGTCGCCACGCACTGGGCCGCGTTGCCCGGTCAAGTGAGTTTATCAGAATGATTAATGCATCTGAAGAAAGTATTCTTTTTGCGGGCCATTATTCGTGTTTGGTGAGAGTGTTACCGACAGGTTAACGTATTAATCTTTTCTCATACCATTCTCCTGTATACTGTACATGCACAATATCGAATCTCTGTTTGCAATGAATACGAGCAAGATGGTTGACTTCTGTGAAAGCCCAAGCGGATTTACAATGCACACTCTCTACAAGTCTCCTTCCCCCTTTCCCCTTTTTGGCTGTATTTGGTTTTAGGAGTGCTGACCAATGTCCCTTTGAGTGATTATAACAAACTTAATCATTTTGGAAAGCATATCTGTTCCTCAATCTCCAGGTATAAAACCATTGCGTTTGGACATTAGCCAAGTAAATGGTGTGAAAAATCTCAAAGGGTAAGAAAAAAATGGGGCTTCTTATTTTTATGTTCAGGCAAAGTCCAAATTAGGGTTAACTTTTTTGTGAGAATGAAACTTATTATAAGAAAAGTCAATCGTCAAATCATCAAGTTATGGAACAAAGATCAACATCGAAAAGCGAAGGTGGGAGGAGACAAGAGGGGGGGGACTTTTACCCTAGCCCAGCCACGCCCACTTTTGCCCAACTTTTAAAAAGTGCCATTCACCAGGGATCATCTTTACCAGTTTCATTCGCAGATTACAACCGAACTTATTTACCCGAATACTGTCTACTTCCGTAAAGATATTACTAACACGATTGTAAAGAAAATTACGCGCGGCAAAAACAGGAATATCACTTGTCTGGAAATAATTTAAAAGGTTGAAAAATGTTTGGAAGATTCTCTTCGCACATATTTTGTGAAAAGAGTATGGATGCGACGTGCGGTTGACATTCAGCAATTGATCCTTTGTTTAGTGTAATGTTGCATATTTCTTTCCCACATTCCTCCCAAAGTCGTGATATTCGGTTGTTGATTTTCTTTAAAACTGATAACTAATAACTGATCACCGAGAGCTTGAAATGAAGGCGCCAAACAAATGGCATTCGAAAGAAGAAGGAAAAGGGTTCAGTTGATTATCGTCACAGTAACCGGCACTAATAATCATAATGCATAAGAAACAATTTATAAATAATAAACACAAAAAATAAGATCAAATAATTAGCAACATTTTAAAAAATTTAGTAACCAAACAAAATTTCCTAATCTTCGTCCGAATCCGATTCAGTTTGGTTTGCATCATCGGCGAGGTTGTCTTCATCCGGGGACAGTTCCTCCTCGTCACTCTCTCCGTTATCCTCCAACACACCAGCCCCGCGAGCCATCTCTTTGGCATGATCTTTGCGTTGATGTCGCTCCAGCAGATCCTTATTGAAGAATACGCCCGGGCAGAATGCGCAAACTCGCTTCATACTGTTGTCCGAGGGATCGCGGAAGCGCGGCTCCTCCCCCGGATGCTCCCGGGCGAAATGCTTGCGCAAGGGGACAAGCTTGAACCACTTCCCACAGATGCCGCAGTAAAAATTCCTGTAATTCCCGATCCCGTGCTGTGACTGTCAAGAGCAAGGGTCGAGAGCAAGGGATTTAATGAACGCCGAGGTAATGGAATATGTACATATATATTTCGGAATTTAAATAAAAATAAATAGTTCCCCAAATGAGCGACAAGCTGGCGAAATATTTGTATTCAAAGTTTGAATTCGACCAAAGGCGATTCAAGTAAAAAATATGTACTAGAAAGCCGGATCTGATTTTGTAACAAAAATTGCAAAACCTGATTTGGTAATATAAAAAATGGTTTCCTTTAAAAGAGGGAACGGCCTGTTTTCGCTATTAAGCATTGACAAACGAAGGAGATTAATCCAGAGAATGTACCTGCATGTGCTCCCGCCGTAAGCACAGTCCATTGGACGTGCCCGTCACGTTGAACTTCTTCCCACAGACCGTGCACGGTCCGGATAGACACTCTTTTTCCCCCGGTTGTGCCCTGACTGCCCGCACCCGCGGCATCGGCAGCCCCAACACTTTCCAATGCTGATCCTTGTGATGCCTCTCTAATGTGGCATCATTGGAGAAGACACCCGAACAGTGGGTACAGGCAACTTTAAAGGTATTATCCCCCCGCGGTCGGTAGCCCGGCGACTCATTCGGATGGTGGTTGCGGAAATGCTGCGCCAACGATTGTGGATTCTTCTTAAGTGCTCCGCAGAGCCGACAGCCACGGATCGCCTGATAATCCATTTTCGCGATGATTTATTTCCACGTAATTTGTTTTGAATTTAATACAAAACAATTTGTCAAAAAAGACTAATCAATTTAATTCAACCCGGGCACCGCGCATCATAATGTTAACTTGTAATCATAATGTCGCGTCATAATGTTAAAGTGTTGCTCAATTAATTTATTCCAGATCCATTTTTTCAACACTAGAAATTCTAATATAAATCGCCATTTTGGGTGAAATAAAATGAATTAATTTGATTTAATTTCGGAAGAGCGATCTTTGGAGTAGGTTGTGTAATATTGCGTTACGCCCTACGCAAGTAATAAATTTCAAATGTATTTTACAGAAAACCGAAATAAAATTTTGTAAAATTACGTTACTTCATCGCCGTTTTGGTTAACGGCATTTTCTTGCACGCCACTTTCATTCTGACTCAAAATTCGCCGTTTTGTCTAATCGAAATGAATTATTAACTATTGGTTTAATTTCGGTTTTAAGGTGAATGTTAATCAACGCTAACCTCGCCGATTCCGTGCGCGAGTTGTTTGTGCTGCCGCGCACACGTGATCGAGTTGAGCTGCACGCTGCAGATGTTGCACGGCGGCGGACGAGGCCTCTTTAAGTGATTCGCCCGGACGTGCTTAGTGAATTGCACGATGGTCGCGAAGGTGCTCGGGCAGTGTGTACACGGCAGGCGCCCGTCCACGTAGTGGCCCTTCATGTGCGCCTTGAACACCTGGAACGTGCGGCATTCTTCCTTGCAGATCCGGCAGTTAGTGTAGGGCAGATCCGAATGTAATGCCTGAAAAACGGGTTAGATACATACAGACAGTCACATGAGCAGACATACAGACAGAGAACAAGACATACAGGCAGAGAGACAGATGGACAGACAGACATATAGGCAGACAAACAGAAAGAAAGACAGGCAGACAAACAGACAGATCAACAGTCTGACAGTAAGAGATAGACATGCAAGCAGAGACCTGCAGAAAGGCAGACTGACTGACTTGTATTTAGATAACACAAACCTTGAAATGTAAGGCGAGAGTACCAGCATACTGGAAGTCCTTCGAGCATACCGAGCACCGGTGAGGGCGTACGTCGGTCGTTGTCTTTTCCGCTTGGCGACTGAGGAACTCATAGGCGTGTTCCGTACGCATGTGACTGAGGAGAGCCTCCGAGTTTTCAAAGACCGTTCTTTCACCGCACAATTGGCAGCGAAGGTTATCCTCGTCAATCCGATCGCCATTAACGGCGGTCTCCTTGGTCGAGGTTGCGGTCACCGGGTCGCTAAATGCTTTTCCTTTCGGCCGCTTCCTGAGAAGTTGTGGTTGAAGTTCGCCAGCTTGTTCGTGCTTAAGGGCACGATGCCGTGTCAGAGTTTCATATCTCGTAAATGCGTCCTCGCATAGGGAACAAGGAAGCTTTCCCTCATCGTTACGATGGCTCTCAAAGTGCTCTTTAGTAGCAGCCACAGTTTCGAAGCTTTCAAAACAGATTCTGCACCACTTAATACTGGAAATTGTTGTACCGTGCTCAGCCTGAAACGACAAATCCTGTCAGATCTGCAAAAAATTACTCTGCAGATCAGCCTCAGTACGTTTGTCTGCTTGTCTGTTTGTCTATATGTCTGCCTGTCTGTCTGTCTGTCTGTCTGGCTGCCTGCTTGCCTGTCTGTCTGTCTGTCTGCCTACCTGCCTGTCTGTCTGAACTGCCTGTGGGCCCGCCGGTCTCTGTCTGTCTGCCCGCCTGTCTGTCTGTCTGTCTGTCCGTATCTGCCCGCTTGCCAAAAAATCTCACCGCTTGCCAAAAAATCTCACCGCGATGTGTCTTCTCAGCTGCGATTTCGTCGCGCAACGCATAGCACAGTGACGACATTGGATCCGCGATTCCTTACTTTTTCTGCCATGCTCAGCCTGAAACGACAAACCCTCTGTCTGTCTGAGTGTCTGTCGCTGGTCTGCCCGCTTGCCTAAATTATCTCACCGTGATGTGTCTTTTCAGCTTAGTTTTCGTCGTGCAACACACGTCACAGCAACGACACTGGAACAGCAATTCCTTCGTCGACGACTTTCTAACTCGCCCGGCAATCTTTTTCGGCTTGCCCACATCGTCAGTAAAATCTCTCGGAATAGGCCCGAATTCTCCCACTTCAACGTCTCCATCGAGTCCGGGGGGCGCGGGTCGGAAACTGTCGGCCAAAGGCTTATTGCTCTCCGTTAAGGTCAATTGCTTGAAATATTTCGTCCTTTTCCCTTTTCGTTTCGGCTCTTCCAATTCCTCCAAACCCTGTCCTCCTTCCTCATCAAGTTCGCTGAAAATGTTCGAATGGGATCCAATCGCCTCCACACCTTGGCAGACGAATGCAGCACCAGGGATAGCCGTTTTCAAGTGCCCAGCCTTCCGGGCCCGTTTATTTGCCTTGCGACGTTCCGCATCTTCTTTCAAAGTGTTTCGGCGTTGTCGCCGAACCTCTCGCTCAGACATGGGCTTTACAAGATCCTCCACCCGACCCGTAGATATTTTGCCGTCCACGCCTGTACAAAAAACGTGTCACTTACACTATCTCTGACTTGCTGTTACCTGTCTATCAATCTGTTGGTCTGTCTGTCTGCCTGTCTGTCTGCCTGCCTGCCTGCCTGTTTGTCTGTCTGTCTGTCTGTCTGTCTGTCTGTCTGGTTGTGTTTCTGCATACCGATTTGTCTTACTGCTTCTTTGACTATCCTCTATATATTTCTAACTACGATGTGCTTGTTTGCCTGTCTGAGAAAGATGGGAACCCCAGGATTACATTGACACGAACCATCATCATCTAATGGTAGGACATCGCTCATCGGAGACGGGAAAAGCGGATTGACCTTCTCCGGCACGGAGTCGACGAGAGTTGGCATGCACTTTCGTTGATGTTCTAACCAGAGTTGAGCATACGATTGCCTCTGTTCCTTCATCCAGTTTGCCTTAGTCGATAGACTTTCTCCGGATTCTATAACAGCACAAGGCCAATACACAAATTCAATCGGTACCAGTGTGATTTTCGTCTAAATGTGTACGCATGGTTTTCTGCGTCTGTGTGTTGTTTGCCTTTCAAGTCTATTCGTTCATCTGTCTGCCAGTCTGTTTGTCCGTCAGTCCGTCTGCCTATTTGTATCTTTTTGTGTCAGTCTGTCTATCAGTCAACCTACCAGTCTGTCTGCTTGTCTGCCTGTCTGCCTGTCTGCCAGTCAGTCTGTCTGTCTGCCTGTCTGTTTACCAGTCAACCTGCCAGTCTGTCTGCCTGTCCTGTATCCCCTGCCAGGAACTTTCAGTGGTACCCACCATCGCTTCCGTAAGTACTGTTGAAGAGTTCCTCACACTCAGCCATGTACTTCAGAAATGCCGTTGTGTGAGGCCCGCCTTCCTCCTCGGCAGACAGGACATCTTCCAAGGAAAGGACCACCTTAGTCGACTCTCCGAAGGTCGCGCCACCTTCCAGTGAGATTGCCGACGTCGATGCTGCTCCATTTACCTCGCTCGAAAACAATCCGAATTCATCGCTAGCAATGTCATCGACACATGCCGTATACTGCAGCTGCTTAGATGAGATTGCATCGCTACTCCTAGACAAGACACGTGCGGGTGCGAACGCACTTTGAGATAAGGGGACTGTAAAAGGAAAGTGAGGATTTAGTTTATGAGCCATATTAACCTTACAGACAGACACGCGGTACAGGCAGACAGACAGACAGGCAGACAGACAGACAGACAGACAGACAGACAGACAGACAGAGAAACAAACATGGGCAACCTACTAGGTGCAGCTGGCGCGGCCAATTGGATCCCGACTAGGGGCACAGACCACTGCGGGAATATAGGCTGTAGAACGGGTTCAAGAAATAAGGGAACGGTGAGATCCTTGAGCGAACACATTGGCGAAAGAAGAAAGAGGGAGGCTGTCGCAGACAGCGGAATAGCTTCTGGATACGAATTTGCTACAAAAAAACCCACGTAAACAAAGTTTTGAGGTACATAACATCGTAAATAGACACACATGCAGACACACAAGCAGACAGACGGCCAGACAGGCAGAACAGCAGACACATAGACAGACAGACAGACAGGTATACAGACAAACATGCAGATAGACAGATAGGTAAATAGCAAGACAAACATCCAGCAATAAACAGGCGAAGAGACAGGCAGACAGCAGACAGACGGCACAGATAGACAGACAGAAAGATAAACAGACAGACAGATAAAGAAACAGACTAATAGGAAGACAGACAGATATAGCAGTAAGCAGGCGGAGAGGCAAAAATATAAATCCAATGCACTCCTATATCCTGACCGTTGGAAGAACTAAGTTGAGCTGAGCGCAATCCCACTGGCAGGGCCATCCACTTTGTGAGGCGGTCAAGAACTCTCTTCATGTAGACGTTTAACGACGGCCAAGTCGCAGGATCCATTTGTGATTCCATCAATCTCCGCAGGAAAATAGCAGCGGTGTAGTCTAGCTGGAGGACGCGATCACGTAGTACGTCTTGCGTGGAGGATGTCAGTCTTAGGACATCGACAACTCGTTGGACCAGCATGCCCAGATGGACGTGACTGTAATCGCGGTCAATCGAACCACTCGTTGACTCTGTAGCAAATCAAACAGATAAGGGCCGGATCAGAATCGGATCCTATTTCAATCAATTGCCTGAAAACAGATTTGCTAAAATTTGATAAAAAACAGATTTGCTAAATAAACTTGTAACTTTCAGTTACCACCGGGCGATTGATTGATTGACTGACTATTACAGTAAACCAATGGATCAATCAATCAACGCACGATAAAAAGAACACAACTGACAGACACAACTCATTACCCACCCGGTGATTGATTGGTTGAGGGACTACAGCAGTAAACCGATGGATCAATCAATCAATCAATCCACGGACAATGTAAACAACAGAACAACAACTGACAGACATAACTTCTTACCCACCGTCTAATTCTTGCATGCCTTGCGACCACATATTTGCGGCAGACTTCTCCAACACCGCGATGAGGGACGGGGAGAGGGCGACGATTAGTTCGTCGCCTCGGGAGATGTCTCGAGTCACCTGCAAGTAGTCTTACTTAAATAACGTGCTTGCATTTAAACAAAGCACTAAATAAATATAAATCCACCGGTACATTTTGTTTGCAATAAATAACAAACCTGTTTGAGTTAAAAGAACAGCCAAGTCTTTTAGCATTTGAAAAAATGATGAATAACGTGCATGTATGGTGTACACACATGGCCACAATTCTGGGTGGTTAACTTTAAGCCAAAAAGGATGGTCCGAGTTCGAGCCGAATTAGGTCCCCGCGTGCACTCGCTCTTGACCACAGCTGACCATGCAGCCATGACTCAATTGATCGATTGATTGAGCTTGTGTATTTTGGCGGAATTTAGAGTAGCTTGCTCAATCTAATTTTTCCGCTGAGCCGGACGCATTAAATCAAAGATTCAGGAGAAAGCAGTGGCAATCTCTAGCCGAGAGTGGCTCAAACTCAGACTACCCTGATGGCTCAAACTCAGACCACCCAAAATTGTGACCATGTGTGTGCCTACCGAGCATTTCCAGTAAATTTTAAGATTGTAAATTAAAATATGCTCTAAACTGTCGATGTCCATTTTGTGAATTTAAATAAAACATTAAATAAATTCAAAGAAAAAGTGTATTTAAATAAAAAAGTATTCTATTAAAAATAAAGCCACTTCAATTTAGCATTTTAAATAAGATCTTAAACAAAATGACCAAATATTTGAACGTAAATATAGTGATTTTGAGTATAAATTTGCTTTGGAATGCCGCTTTCTATTTTTATGAATTTAAGTAAATAAAATAAAATAAAATAAAACAAAATTTAAAACGAAATGCAGATTTTCGAATCATTTTATTAAAATAACTTTTACATATATTTAAATGACACCTACATGGAAGAAGAGCTGTCCGCGGCGTTGCACGGCTTCCATGTTGGCGAGGCCGTCGCGCATCGCGAAGCGGACAAACTTCATCCAATTACAAGTGGCGTTGGAGGACACATCGAACGATTCTATTAAGGAGAGATCCGCCGCGGTGAGGAGAGGCAACACGGAAGCCGGTGGGCTTGCTGGTCTAAGTGTGATGGGTCGTCGCGGAGCGATCAACGGGCCGAACACGGTGGATGTGTTGATCAAACAGCGAGCATGAATTTTTCGTTCTAAAAAGCAGCAGAGATATATATTAAGAGCGAAGAGGAGGGAAACATGACATTTTGCATAAGAGCAATCAATCAATCAATCAATCACTCAATCACTCACTCAATTAGTCAATCAATCAATCAATCACTTGATCAATCAGTCAATTAGTTTAATCAATTAGTTGATTAATCAATCAATCACTTGATTAGTCAATCAATCAATTGATCAATCGACCGATGGAGAACAAAAGGCCTAACATCAAAGGCGGAAGTAAAAGTAACATAAAAAACACGTCTAAATTTGCAGCAAATTTTATTTTTCTTGATAAAATAATAATTAGAAATCTCTCTCTTTCATGGTAAATAAATTACCTGATACAAAATTAAACTAAACTTGTAAAAAAATGTAAATATAAAATATAAAAATACGTTTAAAAAATGTATTTAGTAGTACCAGGTGCGAGAGAACTTTTGGCACTACAATAAGATTGCTGAATGTAACCCTATATGAACTGTTGAATATGACCTATATGAAAAAAAAGTTATGTTTTATTTCGAAAGAAGACCTATAGATCTGTAAAAACATTTGCTTGGTTTGACGTTGGGGCAGGAGCAGCACAGGTGCTATGCATTGGTTTGTGGCAGCATCTACAAATTAAGCATGGCCTGGTTAATGGCAGATTTTGTCAAATTCGCTGACACAGATCAAAACTGGTTCGCATTTCTCAAAGCAGAGCGTGAGCAACAAAAATTTATAAGACGTATGTTGTAGTACTTTGATGGGGCTATCCCATGCAAAAGAAAAAAAAATCAATTTGCGGCAACTTTGGTTTTAAGAAAAAAGAAAACGTCGCAGTGTCAAGTTCAGCCAATTTTTTAAATCGTGCATCTGTAACTTTAGACCACAACTGGAGACTAGAAATGCAACGAAAAACACTATTTTTCAGTAAAAAAGGATGCAATAATTGGGCTCTTTAATATGATTGAAATTATCCCAATCGCATATCAACTGAGAAAGTTCTTAGCGTGAACCCGGACCCGTACACCATTCAGACCACTTGTCTGAAAATGTTTAAATTCTTTTTAAAAGGTCTCCCTCAATTTAGTGGTGCACGATTGATTGAATATTTCTGATATTTTTTTTGTACAGTACACTGACATAGATCTATAGTTTGCCGTTTTGGTTTTTTAGATTCGCTTTAAAGTTGAGGGAGATCTGAAATACGGTCCATGGGACAAATTAAAACAGTGCTGGTCCTTGGGTTTTCCGAAACAATTTCTGATTTAACGACCTGAATTTCGATTTTGAAAGTGATTCGGATAGCCATCAAAGTGAGCTTTCCAGTGCAGAAAATATTTTATCAATACCACACACACAGTTCAGGCGAGGGCCTGCGAAGGCCAATGCCAAAAGCTTTCCCGCACCTGGTATATTTATATAAAATACGTTTCAATTAACCGAAAATTTGGTTTGAACTGATTTAAGCATCAGAAAAGAGAGAAATCTATATTGTTCATAACAAAAGTGTAATAAAGTTAAATGAAAAGTATTCATTTTCAATACTCTTATTAAGCATCGTAAAATCAATCAATCAAGTACTGATCTCGCTGAGGTGATAGACTAAATCAATTAATCAAGTGCTGATCTCGCTGGGGTAATAGACTAAATCAATCAATCAAGTGCTGATCTGGCTGAGGTGATGAACTAAATCAATCAATCAAGTGCTGATCTGGCTGAGGTGATGAACTAAATCAATCAATCAAGTGCTGATCTGGCTGAGGTGATGGACTAAATCAATCAATCAAGTGCTGATCTGGCTGGGGTGATGGACTAAATCAATCAATCAAGTGCTGATCTGGCTGATCCCAACTGCGCTCTTCGTCAGGATGAGATGTTTCGAATATTTTCCATCTTCAGTCTCACATGCAAATTTATTAGACAGAGGCTCACGATTGACTCCATAATGTTCCCCGTGAGAAAATAACAATACAGTACTCGTAACAACAACAGTAACATTACGATTTGCTGGAATAAAAAGAAGGTCGATTGGCGATGCTTCCTTTTTATTCATCAAAGAAAACTAACTAACATACGCGCGAATAAATCTCAAGATTGCTTGACATTTTAACAAAGCTTCCCTCGAGCTAGTAAATAAATCAGCAGTAAAGTCTTCTTTTGGAACAATCTAGTAGTCAATGAAAGACGCAATAAATCAATCAATCAATCGAACAACAAAAGCAATACCGAAGGTTTCAAAAAATCAGTCCCACAAAATCAACCGATCTATCGATAACGGGCCATTAAACATCGAAACTGCAGTGAATCAATTAATCATCAGGATTCGGCCATTGTAAACTGCCTGATAGCCCATGGAGGTGCCGTCCTTACCGCATGTATTGGCGCCGGTGGGCTGGACAATCAGCTGCAGATTATGGGGAAGCAACATGAGGGTGTTTGCCACCTCAGAAGAACCTTCTGCAGCAGCATCCATTGTACACTAATAAACGACCAGCGTGCTGAAAAAATTCCAAACAGTAAACCACAACACA
>LRSR01010520.1:0-21873 GCA_001579985.1 Hypsibius dujardini | reverse complement strand
AGACAGACAGACAGACAGACAGACAGACAAACTGACAAACCACGCTCCTACATTTTTCATGTCTTTAGGTATATGAAATTCAGAGGGACTACACCCAGTGTAAGGAGCTTGGCAAGGATGTGCCGTGCGCTAACTTTTCCTTCAGTTCCCAGAACCCGATCTGCCATTGTCAGGAGTTTTTCTCTTTGGACAAGCAGATTGCGGTACGTCACTATTTTCTAATCTTTTTAGTGTCATCAAACTAGAATAACTTCAACTACTGCCCAATATTCTGCAAAGCCCCCGTAACTTTTGTTCAATGCCTCTCAGGGCCCTGTCTATATCTACTACGGGCTGGACAACTTCTACCAGAACCACCGGAAGTACGTCAAGTCGCGCGACGACAACCAACTGATGGGCGGTTTCCAGCGAATCGACATCGACAAACAGACCGGCCCGTCCAAAGACTGCGATCCCTTTGCCAGTGTCAAGGGCAATGGAACTTACGGATATGCCCCGTGCGGAGCCATTGCTAACAGTCTTTTCAATGGTGAGTGATTTAATTGCAGCAATGACGCACTGGAAATAAAGAAAGGATTTTTGTTGACTGCTTCAAGGGATTGATTGCTTGCGTGATTGATTTAGCGCTAGCTTGCACTGAATTACCATATTTAATGTTAACTCTTTCCAGCTGCCTTATTAACTATCTGTCTCTTTGATTAGTTAATGGATAATTGATTGGTTGATTGGTCGTTTGAGCAATCAATATCTAGCTGGAGAGAGATGTTTGTTGTTTTTGTTATAAAGGCTCCCTCAACCAACATTGTATTGCTCTTTCCACAGATTCCATTGCACTGCACTACCTGGGAAATCCGACAGATGCAGCGGCGGGCGTGAATATCCAGCCGGTGGGACTTCTAAAGACTGGAATCGCTTGGAAGTCCGACAAGGACATCAAATTTCGAAATCCTCGTAATGCCTCGGGCATCGCGACTCGCCAAGCTCTTATAGATGGTAGGGCTTGTCTCCGTTGCATCTGTCCCTTTTCTGTGCGTGGATCTACCTGTCTGCTGATCAGTCCTTTTGTCTGCTTGTCTGTCTGCCTGTTCGTCTGTCTGTCTGCCTTTCTGTCTATCCGTCAGCTTGTCTGCTCGTATGTCTATCTGTCTGTCTGGCTGTTTGTCTGTCTGTCTGGCTGCCCCGCCTGGTTGTTTGTCTGTCTGTCTGTCTGGCTGCCCGCCTGGTTGTTTGTCTGTCTGTCTGCCCGCCTGGTTGTTTGTCTGTCTGGCTGCCCGCCTGGTTGTTTGTCTGTCTGGCTGGCTGGCTGGCTGCCCGCCTGGCTCTTTGTCTGTCTGTCTGTCTGCCTGTCTGTGCAGCCGATGGTCGTTTCGCTTCTCTGGATCAAGACTTGTCCCACTGTCCATTCACTCTTTTTTGTCAGAATGGTGGTTTGACTGTCCGGTGGGCGGTGGCCTGGAACGTGTAGTGACTAGAGCGTTCAGACTTTTGCTTCAATTTCAGCGATGAAAAATAACAACCTGGAGAAGCCCCCGTACTGGTCGACAGAACTCTGGAACCTGGATACGGAGGATCAAAACAACAACGGTCTGCAGAATGAAGACCTGATCGTGTGGATGCGCACGGCCGCCTTTCCGTCGTTCCGGAAGCTCTACCGGCGGGTGAACCACGTCAACACCTTCGCAGATGGACTCCCCGTTGGGAACTATTCCTTCGAAATTGATTATAGTACGTCGATTTTGCTTGTTCCCTACTACTTTACTAATAACCTCTTGAATTCAGTAAGTTAAAATAGATTTCTAAATAGATTTGACTGGATTCCCTTTCCTATATTTTAAATATCATCGCGTGCTTTTTATTTGCAGGATATCCTGTGACGGCGTTCGAGGGTCGAAAGTATGTAATTATTTCATCAGTGTCGTGGATTGGCGGCCGGAATCCCTTCCTCGGTATCGCCTACATGACGGTGGGATGCGTTTGCCTGCTGTTGGCAGCCATCTTTTTCTTCATTCACGTCAAATGGGGCAAAAAGTGAGTGACCTTTCCAGGGCAGTCGGTGATGTCTCTTTGTGTTGCATGTTGCATTCTTGCATGCAGCTCGGGCTTTCGCTACGGTTTTTGGGACACTCTGGGCAAAGGCATAGTGGGAATTTTTTTCCATGCATGGCTTGCATCGTTAGTTTACCGGCCCGTGTAGAGGCAGTAGGGGACAGCAATGGGAATATTGGAAAACGAGATAGACAGCCACATAGGTTCGACTGTGAGGTAGACAGACATGCTCGAAGGAAGGCATGCGAACTAACTGACGAACAGACACTGGCAAGGAGGCAGTCGGGCATGCAGGCCTGCAGACAGATGGACAGACAAAACAGCCAGGCAGACAGACAAACAGACAGATAGACAGACAGACAAACGGATAGACAGACAGACAAACAGACTCACAGTCAGACATGAGGTAGACAGATGAGGGAGCTCGAAGGTCGGCATGAGGACAAACAAAGAGACACTGGCAGGCAGGCAGTCGGGCATGCAGACAGATGGACAGGACAGACAGGCAGGCAAGCTGACAGACATCCAGGCAGACAGAAAGATAGACTCGCAGTCAAGCATGCAAGCAGGCAGAACTCCTGACAAAAGTGGTGACTTGTAGCCATAGTCAAATAGGGAAAACTGCATGCTTTTACGGGTTTTCTACATTCAATCGAGGTCTTTTGTAGGATATTTCTTGGCTTCTTATATATTGCGTTTTCCATTTGCTTCTTGCTTGATGTTTGCCTCATTCTTGCTTAAATGTTTCTCGGTTTCGTTGGTTATCTATCTGTTTTGCTCAAATTTTTAGCTATTTCTCTGTTTGTTTGCCTGTCTGTCTGTCTCTCTGTCTCTCTGTTTGTCTGTTCACTGCCTATCTACTCACTGCCTATCTACCTGGTTTTTGTTTTCTGACTACTTCTAGCTGCTTTTTGCTTGCTCCTCGTTCGTGTAGTGAGTACTTTGGTGTCGTTTGTCTATTGTACTAAGCTCTCCTCTCCTCGTCCTTACAGACCGTCGGACATGATGAACGTCACTTCCGCCAGCCACTGGTGATCTCTTTCGTCCCTTACCTTTCTCCTCATTCTCCTTCGACTTTTTTTCTTTTCCACCTTGATTTGTGCGTTACATGACACATCCCGTCATCTTGGTCGGTTCGTGCGAGCTCCAGTCTCTCCTCTCCACGATCCACGTGGCAGCCTCCAGATCCGGCACACCCTTCTGGCAGCTGAACTGTCAAATGTTCACTCATCCTGGGCCAGTTTTACTTTTTACTTTTACACCGGGGTACTTTCATGAGATTGGCCCGGTGCGAAGATTTTCTGATTGTGCGTATTTTTTATTGCAATTCATATTATGTCTAGTTGAAAAGTTTTAGTGTCGCTTGCGGTAGGCCGTAGGGAATCGTGATACCTCAGTTTAGTTGATTATTCGGTAGCACATGCCTAAGAAATTCGTTCCTTTAGTGTTGTAAGAAACAAAAGTATCTGGGGAAAAAGAAAGCTTGGTCGGACAAAGTATGATATGAAAATGTGGTCAGCCAACAAGTCTCGGATCAGTCTTTGATTTAAGCACATGTACTGAGAGACAGACATTTAGACAATGGGTCAGATAGGAAAAGAGTAGTTTGCCAAATCGCTTACAGACAGACAGACAGACAGACAGACAGACAGACAGACGGACAGACAGACAGACGGACAAGCAGATAGGCAGACAGGTAGCTGACGGAAGATCCCGAGACATACATCACAGTCTGGTCTCAGTTTTCCTGCCGTGGTCTGACTCATTTTTCCTCTTCTCAGTTACGAGGCAGACGCCTTCGCCGGTCTAACCGTCGACACTCCCTACCATCGACGGACTCTTCGAGAGGCGTTCCTCCTTGACCGCACGGAACCTTCCACCCCCGCATCCTCCTCACGCAGCCCCATGAGCTCGAGCCGCTGGCTGGAGACCATTCCCAGCTCCAATGAGGTCGGCCGAAACACTAACAGTTCCTCTAACAACACGACTACCCGAGGCGGAAACAGTACCGCCACCACCACCCCGAACAGCTCCCAGGGCAAGCAGCGAGTCCGGTTTGGACAACTGAACTCTCCGCGGTTTGCCGCTGCGGACAACCAGGTGAAAGTACAGGTAGTGAGTAGTCTGGGCGGCCTGCGGACTGGGCAGACCATTCACGAGTTACTAAACGATGTGCTGGCCAACGTGACGGTGGTCAGTACAGACGACACCGCGTTGGATTTGGCCAATCGGCGGAGCAGTCCACGGAAGAGCATCATCCGGCCGGAGGACGCTGCGACGGAGCGGGATGTGAGGATGCGGCGGCGGCAGATGATAGACCAACCAGTACTGGTGGACTGACGAGGTCTGTGGGTTCGAATTTTGGTTCACTGGTCTGGATTTAGTTTAGTTGTCTTCGTCGAAGATGCTCGTCAGTCTGCTTACTTTCTGACCTATCCCCCTTTCCGTGTGTGGATCTGCCTGTCTCCTGAATGGTCCTCTTATCTGATTATCTGTCTGCCTGTTTGCCTGTCTATCTTTATGTCTGTCTGTCTGTCTGTCTGTCTGTCTACCTGCTTGCCTGCCTGCTTGCCAACATACGGTATCTGTCGGTCTGTCGATCCGCATTCGTGTCTCTTTGTTTGCTTGTCTGTTTACCTACGTGTCTATACCTCAGTCTATCTGAGTGTGTCCTTCACTGGGGGTTTTGATGGGTTTATCTGTCTATTTGAGTCTTTTTGTTCACCTTTCTGTCCTCCTGTCTGAATGTTTATTAGTCCCCAGGGCCTGTCTGCGCTGGTGCATGTCTGCATGTCTGTTTGTCTGCCTGCCTACATACTTTTATGCGTGTCTGTTGTCTGCTTGCCTGCCTGTAACGGTTCCCATGTCTCCGTCTGCGACTGCCTTCCTCTTTACCCATACAACCTTTCTTAACGTGACTGTTTGTCTGTCTGTCTGTCGCCTCCGTGTCTATGTCTCTTTATGGCCCGTTCCGGACGACATGATTTGGGTTCGAATGCTGCACTTGTATGTGTGTCTGTCTACGGTGGGCATGTGTCTCTCTTCTGTCCTCTTCGACATGTATAGGTATGCTTTTGACTGCCGGAAGGTGACTGAACGACAGACTGCTGAACTGTGCATGTCTTTCACAGGAGCCACCTTGTAGTCCCCCAAGAAGAAGAACGCACCACCACCAACTGCTTCCGCACGGCACGACTGACTCATCATCTCAATCCCAAAAGCTAAGAAGAGAATGTACAAACACACATAGAGTCTAGAGAGAGAGAGAGAGAAGACACATATGGCGGAAGAGGAAATCTCTGGGCCTTGCTGCATCATGAAAGACGACTTATTATGATATCATAGAGGAACGATTACCGTGCATTGGACTCAGCGGCTCGCCGCCACATGCCAATTTGCCCTTTCCAGAGAAAACTTATTTCCGGTAGTCTCCTCCGGTGAATAGGCTTTTTTTCCGGCTCTATGTATATATGTGTGTAAACAGCAGAGGACAGAGACATATAAACGTAGAAACCTCCGTCCGCGGTTCCAAAGAATATACGTCCGAATATGAGTCATCGAAACGGTAGCGCGAGAGTCTGCCAATCGGAGAAAGACACACATCTGTGATGTAAGACAGATGTGAGACAGACAGACAGACGGACGGACAGGCAGATAGACGGACAGACACAGACTAGCAGACAGACAAACCATGACGGACCGCTTTATAAAATAACAAATCCGGGGTCTCTGTTGAACAGACAGACAGACAGACAGACAGGCAGACAGGCAGACAGGCAGGACCTGGTTTGCCTATATAAAAATATCTTTCCGCTAGAGAGTGAGCCGTAGTCTGGTATTTCAAGCGAGACCGAAAAAAGGAGGGCGTTTCTATTTTTTCCAGTGTTGTACGAGTACGAGTCTTCCGTTACTTGTACGAATAGTTGGCTTTTCCGTGCCTCCGCGGGTGGATAATTTGCGCGCGAGAAATCAGTTCCGTCATTTCCGCTGTCACGTTTCGGGACCATTATCTTCATTATACTCTCATCTCGTTGCTGTCTCTGCCTCTCTCGCACGCCCGCTCTCTGTGTAGCTTTCCGTTCCGTGATTCCATAGTAGTTCCCCGTCGGACCTCTCAGACACCTCCTCAACCATGCCTTTCGTAGCACCTGAAGGACCCAAGTGCGGCAAGTGCGGCAAGTCCGTCTACACAGCCGAGGAACGGGTAGCCGGTGGCGCCAAATGGCACAAGTTCTGCTTCAAATGCGGTAAGTTGTCTGTCTGTCTTTCTGTCTGTCTGTCTGTCTGTCTGTCTGTCTGTATGTCTGTCTGTTTGTTTGTCTGTCTGTCTGTCTGCCTACCTGCCTGCCTGTTTTTCTGCCTGTCTGTCTGTTTGTTTGTCTGTCCGCCTATCTGATTGCCTCTATCGACTCATTTGTTGTCTAGTTGACTGCTTCGACTTCTTGTCCTCATTCCTTTCCTCAGCCCAAGTGTGTCATAATATGCCGTGGAACAGAAAGGTCGTTTGTTTAATGTCTGGCTATTTTAGGACACTAAAAAACACATTCTGATTGCAGAACTAATATCTGCATGCATTTTTGATGACCTGATCGGTTACAACGTTTTTAATATCTGAGCTGTATTTCTGAGCTGTTTCCCAACGAGTGTTTAGATCAGATTCTATAAACGTTCCCAGCCACAGTCGGTCATGAGTCGTTAAGCAGTGCGCACTGCACAGTGAAGCTGAAGACTACCTCAAACCCATTTTCCCCATCTCCCTTTGTTTTGTCTCATCGATTATATCTTCAATGCCCGAAGATTGCTCTGACTTATGAGAAAGTTTCTAACTAAATCCACGAAAATATAACCTCGTTTTATCGTTTTTAGACCTCTGCAACAAGATGCTTGACAGCGTGAACGTCGCCGAGCACGATGGTCACCTCTACTGCAAGGTCTGCTACGGCAGGAAACACGGACCCAAGGGATACGGCTTCGGAATGGGAGCGGGCACCCTCAGCATGGACATGGGCGCGCAGTTCGGCAACAACAGCACCGCCATGAGGTACGGATCCTTGCCTTGCCTTGTCTGACAGACTCATGTCTGTCTGTCTGTCTGTCTGTCTGTCTGTCTGTCTGTCTGTCTGTCTGTCTGTCTGGCTGGCTGGCTGGTGGCTGTCTGTCTGTCTGTCTGGCTGGCTGGCTGACTGGCTGGCTGGCTGGCTGTTTGTCTGTCTGTCTGACTGTCTGACTGTCTGACTGTCTGTCTGTGCAGCGGCCTTGTCTGTTTGTATAACGGTCAATCTTTTGTTTCTGCTTGTGTCTGCCTGCTTCTCAAGAGTCAGTCTGTGTGTCTTACCTGTCAAGGTGGCATGTGTGCTGTAGGGTTCTACGTTGGCATGTGCAATGTGTGTTGTGTGTGGGCTGAGGTGTGCAAATTTTGCGGCTTTTTCCGGTTCACCGGTGCACTTTTTTTATCCACTTTAAGCAAATATTACCCCCGTTTAATCCTTTGGGCTGTTGCTTGCTTTGCTGGTCGCTGATGGTTGTGGCGGCTTCTGACTTGGCTAGTCTGGGGCTATCTGGGCACATACCATTTATGGAGCTCCCTGATGGTATTCCTGGCTCAGACGGCGTGAGTGTCGGCGGATGACTCACGCAGACACACACACACTCGGGCAGGCTGTCATGATCAGTTTTTTCTGTAGAGCGCTTCTGTCTTTTAGCATCTGCCGGCGGCGGCCCCAATGCATGTGCTTGCTTGTGCTTCCTGTCTTGAGGTTGAGAACGTTATCTGTCTGATACGAACTCGGCGAACGAACGTCGGAGGGACTAGCACAGGGGTTGTCTTGATGAGAACATGACACATCAGCCCCTGGGATGTTTATTGTTTGAGTTTGTTGTCGGGGCCATTAAAATGTTCCACTTCATTGTTTTCGTTGCTTGCCCATTGGTCCCCTCGGTGTTGGATTCGCGGTGCCTGTCAAGTTATCTTATGTCTGCCTGGGTTCGGTGCATGTCTGTATATAAGCCTTTCTCTGTCTTCGTCTGTCAGCCTGTCTGCCCGTCTGTCTGACTATCTGTCTGTCTGTTTCTCTGTCCAGCTGTCTATCTGACTATTTGCCTGACTGGCTGATTGTCTGTATGTTAGTCTGCGCGCCTTTCCTTTTGACTGTCTGCCGATCTTCCTGTGTCTGTGTGCCTCCAAGACTGCTTGCCATTCCACCTGCAATTTGTCCATCCTTTTACCTGTCTGTCTGTCTCCTTGTCTGTCTGCATGGATCAGCATATGTCAATGTGTTCGAAGTTCTTTGAGAGACTCTGTGGTTTTTGCCTGACTGTCCCAGTCATGACTATGAAGATATTTCGATGACGCTCGATTGTGTAATCGCCGATTGCTTCCGTCATCGATGTTTCAGACAACTATCATTTCTGACTGGCTGTCTATGATTGTTTCTTTGCTCAGATCTGATGTCAGAGGAACCATTTACTGTATTGAGCAGAATGTCTGACTGACTGCAGCTTGTACATCCGAAGTCTGTGTCTGTAATTAGTGTGTCTGGAAACTGTAACCACGCCTTGATTGTCTGTTTCTGCACTCTGTGACTGAAAAAGCTTTACATCGACCCTTGCGTCTGTGTCTGTCTGTTTTGGCAAACGACACAGGTGAATAAATTAATACATTTCATGGGCGTTTTGTCAAAGCTGTAATTGAAATGTTCTCCATCGCTTGTTTGTCTGGCATGTGCTGCTGCATGGTATTGTACTGCTTTTGCTTTATGATGTCGTCTGACCACCGCTGCCTGCAGGCATTCACCGTCTGTCACCGTCCTCCGTCCCGATATATATATGTATATATATATATACTCGTATATATAAATATTCGGTTTATTAATAAATCATTAGCGACCTCTAATTTGTTTTTTTCTCTCTCTCTTTGCAGCAACGTTCCTCAGACCGGAATGCAGTACTGAAAGCACGCGCATGCTATGGTGATCGTCGTCGTCGTCGTCGTCGTGGGATATGTGGAGGAAGTGCATTTTTTTTCGCGCGTCTCTCGCGGCCCTTGTCCTCCTGATATCCGGATCTAAACATCAACACACAAATTACCCAATCAGACAGAAAAAAAAGACAGCGAAGAACAGTGCGAGAGCTCTCTCTCTCTCTTTCTATTCTCATTTAAACGAATAACCGCGACCATCTCTCATCATCCTTTCTATTACACCACACACACACACACACCAGCGGAAATACCATCACGTCCCGCGTGAACTGATAAAAAGCATGTCAACCTTTTCTCAGTGCCTTTTTTCTGCATTATCATTATCATTATCATTATATTTCAATGTACTCCTTCAAAAACGAACCATTTACACACCGGCTCACTTTCGATCCTCGCGCCTGTTGACGATACTACTACTTCATCCCAAGCATACACAATGACCATTTCTCGAGACCACGCCCTGTTATTATTATTATTATGATGTATTCGTATATTCGGTATATGTAAATGTAAATGCGGTTCACACTTTCTGCGGCTTTTAAAAATGAGTTCCTTGTGATGTTGATTGTTGCTTTCTCGTGGTCTGCTTTCTCTCTCGCGCATCCATTTTTAAGCTGCTTTCGGCTGCTGGGTCTCCACTTTCGCGGGCTTTTTGATTGTGATGTTCGATCGTTCACCTATCGGATAGTTACAGTAATTAACAGGCAGCTTGCGTGCATATACCCGTATCTTCTGTAGTTAGCAATACAAACTACACGCATGTAGTCAGTGCCTACAGAGAGTAAGCGTGAACGCGATCCTTTGAGAATAAAACCTGGCCGCGGCGACCCTAAACGAAGAGCCAGTTGGACAAATGTTTCCTGTATGAATCGGCCACTATAAGAAATGTCCTGGCCGTCAGTTGGGGATCCAACGATTCATCAGATCCCAACACTTCGATATAAATTGCCATTATGTAGTCAGAATGGAGTCTCAATGAGCATAAGATTCAGACCACCAGACTAGCCTGACAAAGATTTCCTAATCAAGCATATAGTACCAAAGACCCAGCTGTCTGTCTATTTGGTTGACTGCCTGTGTCTCTACATGTCTATGCTACTGTGGGTCTGTCCGCATTTCTGTGCGTGTGTACGTAATGTGTACGTAAATCCGTCTGTCTGTTTGGCTGTCCGTCTGTCTGCCAGTCCGTTTGCCTATCCGCCTGTTCGACTTCCTACCTTCTTGCCTGACTGTGTGCTTTCCTGCCTACCAGCCTACCTGTGCCCGCAGTGTACTTTCTCCACTTCTATTGTTGGCTATTGCTGGCTTCTGCTCATTCGTTTGCCTGTCTGTCTGCTTGCCTGTCGGCCTGTCTGCCTGACCTGTCCGCTTGTTTATTTGTCTGTCTGTCTGTCTGTCTGTCTGTCTGTCTGTCTGTCTGTCTGTCTATCTGTCTGTCTGTCTGTTTGGTTGTCTATCTGTTTGTCCGACTGTGTATGTGTCTGTCCGACTGCCTGCCTTGTTGCCTGACTGTGTGCCGTCCTGCTTACCAACCTACCTCTGCCCATAGTGTACCTTCTTTACTTCTACTGTTGGCTATTGCTGCCTTCTGTTCTTTCGTTGGCTTGTCTGCTTGCCTGTCTGCCGGCCTGTTCGTCGCCTGGTTTCTCGGATCCCTGCTTTGTCCCCCCTCCCGCTTGCAAAGAGTTATGAATTCTGGTTTTCCGTATGGAATAAATAGCAGACTGCGAAAGACCAAAGTGACACCGTGACATCGCCTTTCTCACGTCATTCACATGGTCCCTGCATCCGAAGACCTGCCCTAACGGCAAACCAATCGAGTGAGAGATCTTCTCCCTCTCATCCTCCTCATACGTAACGAAGACTGCCTAAGACTGGACACGCGGACAGACAGACAGACACGGCTTGAACATGCCTGGTTCGCCTTGATTAACTGCTCACATTACCATTAAGCAGTTAGGGATCTTTCGCTCTCTCCGACCAACGACGTGAGTTCCCTGGGCTCTCCGCCAGCCGCCTCTCACACACACCACACCACTAATCGCTCCGCTACACAGGCAAAAGAAGAACGCTATTTTCGGCCTCCACTACCGCACACACCACTATGTGCTCCAAGTATTACTCCTTAAATTAAGCAAGAGACATCAGCCAGCCAACCACTTCTAACATGCCCGACTGCAGTTCTATGGGTCACCCCGAGCAATTGACGTCTTTTATGCGCGCTTGTGTGTGTCTGTGTGTGTATTAGGAGTAATGTCTGTGGCTGCCTCCTGTTACACCATCGGCTGGGTGCTTGATCACCATCATCACCGACGCAACCCTCGGCAGCACAGACCCTCGCACCAGCTGTGTCTGTGTAGTAGTGTTGATAGAATCGTCACTCTTCGTACCAAAAACAGCTCTCACTTCAATCGCGCAACTCCGCTATAGAGAGTTGACAAATTAACAAAAGCTGAACGAGGAGAAAAAAGCGCTACTATGTGTGTCCCTTTGTGGGGATTCTCATACAGTAGCTTGTACAAGACGAACTTTCACGCCGGTTGCACAATATGTATATATATATGGCGCCCAGGGTATTGTGGTGTCTAAGTTGTGAGGGGGAGAGAGCTTAGCTTTCTCACGTAATCCGCGGACCCATCCGTCATCAATTCGCAATCGAGCGCGACCCTTGTTGCATACACAGGCAAGAATCTGTCAGAGCTCCCTGAGAAAGTTGACTTCCGGTCCACCTCTGCCAGCTGGGTGTGCGCTAACGTCTTGATGGGTTTTGTCTCTTAACGTTCTTTATCAGTTTAGGTACTTGCCTGTTTGTTTGTCTGTCCGTCTCTCTATGTGCCGGCCTATCCATCTTTGTCTGTCTCCCAGCCGGCGTGCCTATCAGTCTGTCTGCATGCCCGCCGATACGTCTGTCTTTCGGCCTGTCAACCAGCCTGCCTGCCTTCCTGTCTGCCAGTCTACCTGTCTGTCTAGTAACTTGTCTGTCTACTTGCCTTTGTGTCTGCCTATCTGTCTGCCTACTTGTCTGTCTTTCTATCTGTCTGTCTATGGGCAAGGCGGATCACAACTTTTGTTCGCTTTTGCTTACTTTCTCTCTCCGTGATCTCCCAAACCAGAACGAAAATGAATTGGGAGTAGAGAACCATAGTGAGAGTAACTAACTACAACACAAAAACTTTCGCACATGTAATCACAGTCACCAAGCGAACCACCTCGATATAGTTAATATCGACGTCACGGGACGACCGATTTCGTCCTCACTCTCTTCCCAACCGGCTGTTACTAATCCTTCACTGGTTTCTTTACCAGCTTCGGAAAGGGAAACTGCTTCAAGTCCACATCCTCGCCACGAGTGGCGCTACGTGGCCATATTAAAGGCACCGCGACGAGCATCATGATGACGGAGAGCCCGCTGACCAGGATCGGACTGAGCATTCCGATGTCGAAGAGTCCGCTGCGGAAGACGAGCATCTCGCTCACGAAATGCCCGAAGGCGATGAGGAACGTCGACAGGGTGACGAGGAAGAGCTCCCAGTTGTGGATGTTGACGGAATAGGTGAAACGGACCATCGCCGCCAGCAAGGTCCACATTCCGTAGGTGCGAGCGGCCAGAGGCGTCGCGCCGCTCCCCTTGACGTTGTACAGCTTCTCCCAGACAAAGTCCGGTTTGACGAAGCACTGGAGGGTATTGGCGAGGGCCATCATCCCCACCAGGGCGATCCAACCGCGGAGGAAGTTGAGGAAGGTGCTGCCAGGCGTGGCGGAGATCCTTTTCTTCGGCGTTGCTGCTGGTGGATTGCTGCCTTCCTTCGGTTTCTTCGAGGCTGGCCGTCTTTCCTCCATTTGTGAAATCTGTAGGGCAAAACAAGACTTCTTTCAATAGTGACGTAGAAATCCGATAGGTGGCGCGCACCGCCCATTTAATATGGGCCCCTGAACACTGGGCTGGGCGAATGGGTGCAATAGAAAACAGCTGTTTTAAAAGCGAAAATCCCACAACCGCCTACAAAAAAATCCGCAGTCTTCTCCTCTAGCACGTATTTCCAGCCCGTCCCAGACTCTAAATACAAAATTCAATGGGGAATCTAATTTTCAAACCCCGGGAGAGATTTCGGGCACTTTTCAGAGTGGAATCGACGGGGACCCACAGCGACAACTGCTTTCAGGACGCCGTCGCGGTTTTGGCCCGAAACTTTCTTGCTCCACTCCATTCCAGCCAGCCAAAAACAAAATCATTTACGCTAGCTTACCGATTTCTACGAACGTCGCGAGCGGGAAAACAGTCCGGTGGTTCACTGTGAATAATTTTTGGTCCAGGCAAATTGTGCGTTAACGGCTTAAAACGGGGTCGAAGAAAAATCGATAAGTGGGGCAGTGGCAGTGCGATAATAAGGGAATTAATGGCTGAAGCTAACGCGAAATTGTTTACCGAATTTCAATTGCCAAAGGGAGTTCGAAAAAGCGTAGAGTTCGGAAGTTTCGGAGGGTTTTGTGCTTGACCAGAGCTAACCATTTTTTTATTCACACAATGCGTAAACAGAAATACTGTGCGTTACAGAGAATGCGCAACCATTTTGCAGTAATGTGCATTGCACAAGGGTGTGCACACGCGCAGTTCTTCCGTGCGCAATACACAGGCAGGCGGGAGACATTCAGACTGGACTGCTCCCGCTCGTGTTGACGCATCGGTAAACTCGCTGCGACTGAGAGAACGGGCAATTTGGACCCGGACACAGACCCGTCAGCCGATCCCGAAAAAAGAGTCGCCGGTCAAAGGGCAAAAGGTTCCTCTGTTTCTGTTTCCAGAGCCTAGTTCAAAGGGTAACGCAAGTTTCCTATAAATGTTTCTAACCTGAGAATTAGTTCTGTGAGCTTCTAATACACTGCGGCAAAAAAGGAAGCAAGTTTTACATTCTTATTGAAATGGAGTTCAAAGTCAAATTTCTTACTTGAAATCATTGCATATTTCTCTGATAGATTGATTGATTGATTGTGCAGTAGTTATTTTTCAGTCTTCCTCAACTGTTTGTCTCCCAAGACTTGGTAGGCATTTTCACTTTTTTGAACGAGCAAGATTACTCTTTCCCAAGGGATCGATATAAAATTCCACGGAAATTGCTATTGAAAATACTGCCAATGCACACACAGAAAATCGCCACGAAGTACAGCGCACGCACTCATAAAAAGACAGTCTCAAATCCGCAGCAGCTAGCGTATGATACAGATGAACAGTCTTGGCAAGCAAAATGGGATGAAAAAACTGGAAATGTATACAATGCATAGGGAAGAAAGAAGAGAAAGAAAACACTAGGCCGGGTATGTATCAAATCAGAATCTCAGTTGGTCGCTCGATGAAGGAGGCGCATGTATCAGCCAAACAATTATGAAGGTATAGCGGGAAAATGTTAATACAGAAACACTACACACAAATAGAACACAAAATTTGAGCGTCGAATCAGCCTACACACAGGCATGCCTGCGGGAAAAAAAAGGGTGTAAAAAAACAGAGAGAAAGAGGAAACAAGGGAAAACCTCCATGTGGCGCCACCAATTGGCAGACACTTCCGGTCGCTTCTTCCCTTCCGCATACACACAAACACACATGCTATCCATTGAAATTACCGACGAATAGATCCGCCGATCCCCTTGCAGGAAACCCACAGGCAACCCTTCAGTTGGATCCATCTGTCACCGAGGACCCGGGAGACACGGCGGAGCCCCGACGACTGCTGTAGACTGCTGCGACGTCCTCCATCTTCTCCACCAGTCCGTCCATCAGCAGCGTCAGCTTGGCCTGCAACGGTTTCGGCAGCAACAACAGCACCGAGGTGCACCACAGGTCGACCACGCGGCCGGTCACGTGGGCAACGTTGCTGTAGAGTCCGCTGACCACCTGGCGGCCCTGGTCAATGTTCTTCCGGGCCACCGCGGCGACGCTGGAAACGGTGGAGTGCTGCATGAGGCTGTCCACCACGTCGGTAGAGCGGGCAGAGACGCGACGTTTGACCTTGCGGGAGAGGCTGCGGGCGTGGTCCAGGGTGGAGGGGTAGCCATTGGTGGTGCCGTTGGTGTGGGAATAGTGGGCGGCGTTGCCGTTGGTACTGCCGTTGCCGTTCTTGAGTGAATGACCGGCGGCTGTGAATGCAATCAATGCTTTAGGGAGAAATCAAGGTCAAAAATCGCGTTTGGCACGCGCCACGCTTCCGGTCGCGGTGAACTTGGAAGACCAGATCGGCTGGCCGGACGGACGGGTAAATTAACTGTCTGTCGTGCCAGACTATTTGCCTGTCTGACTGTTGGTGTGTCTGGCTTGTCTGACAATTTGAGGATTGCTGGTCTGGCTGATTGGCTGATTGTTTAAACGTTAATACACCGGCCTGCTTGTATGCCTGTCTGACTGCTCGAGACAGTCGAGGACAATCCTGTCTGCCAGCTTACCTGATGATTCAAACATGCCTGTCAAGGCGCTAAATGTCTGTCGGATTGATTACCTGCCTATTCGTTTGTCTGCCTCAATGTCTGAGTGACTGGACTGACATCTGCCTACTTGTCTGTCCGTTTGCTCGATTATGAATCTAACATTCTACTTGAGTGCCTGAATGTCTGCCAGACTGCCTTGCTGTCGGTCTGCCTGGTTGGTTGTCTGCACGCGCCCTCGCGCATCGGGAACACTTCACCGTACCTTCCGGCAGGAAACGGTCCACCGCAGAGTCGGCCAGCGTGAGGGATCCCTCAACGACGCCGTCCACCAGTCCGCCGACCTTGGTGCCGACGGGGGTCTTGAGCAGGGCCTGGGCCTTCAACGTGGCCAGATCCTTGGCGCTGTCGATGGTCTGGGTGCCGAAGGACTTGCCGCCGTCGTAGAAGCGCGCTGCCGTCTCCTTGGCTTCGGTCACTTGGTCCATCTTTCCCTCCCACTTATCGGCGATCATCAGCTTAATCTGCAAGGGGTCAACAACAACAGCGCTCGGATGAAAACAACGGCGCGCTTCGTGATAATGGGGAAGCACATATATTACACCACTCCAATACAACACACCCACACAAACAACCAATCTTCCGTTGAATCCAAGGTCAAGGGCAAGATCGGGAAATAAAATATAAATAACAATCGGAAAAAAAACACTCCTTTAAAACTAAAGGGCCAAAACGGAACGACCGGTTATCGGCATTTCCAGTTAAAGAGGTCGCTAAAAAATCTGACTGGCGGTCAACCGTGCTGACTCGTAAAAATCCACTAATGCGATTTCACTTGCAACTAATTAGCTCAAGCCGATATGTTAATTAGATATAATTTTGGCATTCGCACAGAGTGAAATAGGAAGCAAACACACCGCAGCATTAAATAAAAATATTTAATTTAACTAATTTAATCAAATAAAAATACATTAAAATAAATAAAAATAAATAAATAAAAATAAATAAATTAATAAATAACAGCATTCAGACACCCCCAGTCGCTTGCTTACCTCGTACGGCGACTTGCTGATGATGGGCAGTTTGGTCTCCACCTTGTCCAAGACGAAGCAGGCAGAGGAGTCGGCGATCGACACTGCAAACAGACAAAAGCAGCGTTTCATCACACTATCAGTCTCACAAAAGACGGAGCGACACACACACCAGCCGCCGCGACATCCCTAATCACTTTTCCGGCTATCTTTAGCTCACAGACTGCAGCTGCCTGCTGTTCATCTCTCGAAAGAGCTCAAAAGGCAAACTCAAAGTCCAAACTGACCATCGCGAATGAGTGAGAGAAAAGACACACAGGCGCAACTGCATTGAGAACGAGTGAGAGAAGAGACACACACAGGCGCAACTGTATCGAGAACGAGAGTGAGAGAAGAGACACACACAGGCGCAACTGTATCGAGAACGAGTGAGAGAAGAGAGACACTGGTCAAGCGGAAATTCCGACACACACACGACTGTATCACGCACCGGCTGCGTGACCAAAGGTTGGACACTATTAAATTAAATCAATAAGATGAAAAACTGTCCATCAAAATTAGAATAGCAAAAAATGCGTTAATTAAAACTAAAAAAATTCGTTCATAAAATTATATTCATTCTAATCCAGCGAACAAAATGTGTCTTCCAACTGTTTAACAGAAATAATAAATTAAAGTTAATTTAGATTTTATTTAAGCTAACACAGCTAAAAAAAAGCTAAAATGCGTTAATTTAATCAAAATTTGACTCGTGCTTCTTTAATAAAAAATAATTTCGCTGTTCATTGAACACGATTAACCAAAATTCTGATTTAGCAATAAAATAAAGATCACGCTGTTTAGTGCAATTAATAAGTATAAAGCAACTAAAAAAGCGACAATTTCTGGGCTGTCCTTCCAAAACTATTTCTAAAAGGTTTTAAATCTAGAGTCGTCACTTTTTAAGAAACAATGCGAATATAAAACTAACCAAATAAATAAATGAATGAATAAATAAAAATAAATAATAATTTAAATTAAAAATGAGGAAGAAACAAGGTTTTGGTTTTAAATGCACGTTCTTTAACGGGAGTTACGTACGAGATTTCCGCAGCGGTGAAGTGAGTCCGACGCGAGAGACGATATCAGCTGCGCGCGAGTAGGAGGAGTTGACAGTGTGCTCGCCGCGTTCCAAGGCGCCGCGCAGCAGTTCATGGCGTTCCTTGGTGCCCTCGTAGAGTTCCTGGATCCGTGACACGGCAGCCCGCACCAACGGCAGCCCGCCAAGACGTTCCAGAAAGTTCGGCACCGTGGATGAGGAGGACGACGACGGGCACGACGTGGGGAAGGAGCCGGAGCCGGAGGGCGAGTCGGGGATTTGATTATGGATGTAGGACGCAGAGTAGCCGGACATGGTGGAGCTGGGCATTTCGTTGCACAGACGGTTGCTCCGGTACATGTGCGAGTGATCGGGACCGTGGCAACTGGAGAGAAGAAAAATCGGGTGAGAGGGGAGCAAGAAAAAAATCAACAAGGTCAACAAGGCAATCAACAATCAAGCGAAAGAGCGTACGTTAAAATTTTACAAATTCCTATCACCCGAACATTTATTCACTGTGTTCTCACCTCAAATCGCGCCCCAAAAACGAACGATGCACAGGGGAATTTCTGTAAAACCGGAGTGAGGTTGCAAAATGTCAAACGAAACGTCAGAAAAATGGACGGCGACCCAAAAACGGGTCAAATTTCGTAGACAAATCAAGCCAATCAACAATCAAGCAACCGATTCGTATACTAACCTGCCGGAACCGGGAAGTGGACGACACGATAAACCGCTCCTGACCTCGATGGATGAATGAATACGAGGGAGGCTAAATTATCAATGGGGCAAAAATTAGGCGTCCCGTTTGATAAAAAAACTGGATTACAGTTCGAAAGCCGCGCGGCGGAGTAGGGTAGAAGGAAGGAGAATGAACTGTGTGTGATTGCGGGTGTTGATGCTGCGGACTGCCGCTGGCATTTTTATACAGTGCGCAGCAGGTATGCAAACTGACCATATGCTCACCCCTCGCCGGACTGGCTGCAACCCGGCCGGCCGACCAATCAGCAGCGTGCCGGTAATTTCCGATTGGCTGGGAGAGCGTGATTGGTCGGCAGGCCGCAGTGAAGAGGCGAGGGCAAAGTTCAGTGGCATCCAGCCACTAAACTTCGGACTGGGCGGCGACTCACTCACGAAATAGACAGCTGCTAGTCAGGCAAGGCAACTACGGAACTGTTTTGACCAGAGGTCTATTTACGCCCAAGGCAAAAGCTTTTAATTAGGACACCCCCGTCGATGTTAGATATCGTTGGTATTACTTAACACTTTTACTCCTGTCCTACATAACTATACAACAACTATTTTTCATCAAATGGATGACGAAAATTAAGTTTGGGACGTAAAATTATTTTAAGGACGGGGTCATTCATGCAGTCCGGTTTGACGTGTTAATCTTTTTTTCTCACGCCACGGCGGGATTATCAAGGTTAAATCATTATATTAAGGCAATACTCCTTGCGAAGCGGATTTTGATGAGTCATTCGTATCATCCGGAACACTGGAATACTGACCGGCAGTCCACTCCATAGTTCATTTGATTGGCTGGGTGTGTGGGTGGGTGATTGCGTGTCTGGATGGCTGGAAGCGTGGCTGGATGGCTGGGTGGGTGGTTGCGTGGCTGGGTGGATGGGTGCGTGGCTGGGTGGTTGCGTGGCTGGGTGGATGGGTGCGTGGCTGGGTGGGTGCGTGGCTGGGTGGCTGGGTGGATGGGTGCGTGGCTGGGTGGGTGCATGGCTGGGTGGGTGAGTGCGTGGCTGGGTAGGTGGATGGGTTGATTCACACTGGGAATATTCTAGATTAGTACTGCCGGTACCCTGTATCTGCACAATGTATGTATTATATTTATATTTTTCGATTTATTTATGGCATTCGAGATTTTTGCTACTCTTTTACGTGCGGTAATATATTTTATAATTTCTCACTAGCCGAGTGCTGAAAAAAAATTATTTACTACGCTGGATATGAATAAATTATTATTATTATGTCACAAATAAAAGTGTCGTGTCTTAGTTTAATGAAATTTCGTAATATAATATATTTAAAATAATATTATGGCACTCTAATTAAGTTAGTCAGAAAAAAATTGAATTGTCATTTAATAATATATTATTGGACATCCATCGACAAAAGCCAAAAACTGGCGAGCACGGGGCTTAACTGTGCATTAATAATAATAATAATAATAACAAAATATTACTACAATTGATAATAATAACAATGATAATAATAAAATAATATAATAATTGATAACAATAATAATAATGATAATAACAAAATAATATTTAAATTCATAACAATAATAATACTACTAATAATAAAATAATATTATAATTGATAATAACAATAATAATAATAAAAATAATACAACTGATAATAATAATAATGATAAAATAATATTACAACTGATAATAATAATAATAATATTACTAATAATATTAATAAAATAATATTATAGTTTATAATAATAATAGTACTAATAATAATAATAATAATAAAGGCATTATCGTTCCGAAACAGAGAGACAGAGAGAGAGAGTTGCTTGCCTGGAGTTTTTGTACTTCTGAATAGGTGAAAGGCGAATCAAAGTCTGCTCATTGCGATGTCTGTGAGGAAGTGAAAATCAGAGTCCAAAGACGTAATTTCCGGTGCAGTAACCGTTCGAAAACAAAACAGTTCGTAAACTGGAGCGTGTGTCTGTGTGAAGTGCAGCGAGTGAAGAAGGGCTTCGACGTTTCGAGTGGAGAGCTGTAATTCCGAATAAATGAAACAAAATAACGGTTATGAGATTTACTTTCAAGTCAATTATTTATCGTTGCAAGTCAATTTCAGCGATACAGACAGAGAGAAATATTTTAAATGGAAAATAGAAATTTTTTTTATAAGTATATAAATTCTCTGTAGCTCCAAATTATGTTAAATATTCAGGCAGTTTGCATAAATACCAATAAATCCCCATTCTCCCCCTCGGCACAGAACGTCTAATAAATGAAAATGTAACTAAAACTAATATAGTAACGATAATCGGCTTGCACAAGACAATATAATATAGAAGCTTCGATACCTAAAAAGACATTTTTTTTGCACGTGACAGAATGAAAGCCATTTAGAAGAATTGAAATGAGGTATGTGTAATGCATCGTATATATAAATATTTTTATCTGTGATATATATATTTAAATATATAGTGAATTGGAGAATGGGTCGATCAGAGAAAACTACGGGTGCATCTCGACGCATATAAAATAGAGATATAAAAAATATAAAATAGAGATATAAAAAATATAAAATAGAGAACAAATAATACGTTTAAAAGTGAAGTTCACAACAGATTTACGTACCTAAATAAGGATAAGGATAACGATAATGATAACAAAACAATATTTGCTAGAACTGCACATACAACACACAATGTACTAGATGTGCATTGCACTTTCGGCTAGATGTGCATTGCACATTCGGAGCGTTCAAATACGCCGGGAAAAGGTTCATTGATTGATATAATGGATACTTTTAAAATTTCGCTACTAGAAATTGCAGGACTAGAAATTGTGAGTTGTTCTATTAAATAGCACATGCCTGATTTTGCGGACTGTTGGTTTACTGAAATGACTGCAAGGCACTATAAGTAGGTACATCCCCAGCTTTTAATATGCAACAACAAGAGACGTGTAGCCTCGCAATAGAGAGAAAAAAAGCTGACCCGCTATTCCGTACACAAAATAGGAATTTATCTGCCCGGCTCTGACCAACGTTTCGCGCAAATTTGCTCGGAATCATCCCGAGGTACTCTCAGTTGTAGTATTCATTTTTTTTTCGGCTACGGAAATGAGCTTTCACACTTTCCAATCGTCTGGGTAACGCATCGTACTCTGGACTGTGACTCAGTTTTTTTCTTCCCCGCGCGGTGTTTTGGCTTACTCGGCCCGACGTGCATAGTTCGGACTGGCCATAGGTCAGCAATGGCACGCTGTCGACATGCCGCGCCACACAACCACCACAACTCTAACCGAGGGTTGGGCACCTTCGTCGTCGGGTCCGTCGAGCGAAATCAGGTCCAAACTATGTTTTTCTCGTTTCAGGCAATGGTTGGAAGGAATAGGAAATTTCCAGTTCCCCGATAATTTTTGCAACACTTCGGTCACGAGGCAGATAGGTAGACAGACAGATAGGTAGACAGACAGACAGACAGACAGACAGACTCATAGACAGACAGACAGACAGACAGACAAACAGACAAACAGACAGACTCATAGACAGACAGACAGACAGACGGGCAGACAGACAGACTCATAAACAGACAGACAGACAGACAGACAGACAGACAG
>LRSR01010519.1:0-15732 GCA_001579985.1 Hypsibius dujardini | reverse complement strand
CTGTCGCCATGACATTTAAGCATTCTATACAGCAATCCAGTCACCACATGAGGCTCCAACTCGGGTGGGATAAAGACTAAATGAAAAGCCTTCCTTAAAAAAACGAGTTTTAATAATAAGCATATAAATGCCAAGTTCTAGCAGTAGAAGTGTCGATCGACCAGCCAAACCAAATCTCTAATGCTTCCTCTTTTGCTTGCACTTTTTCTTCCATTGCACCTTTGTCTTCATCTTATCCTTTTTGTTTATTCAAGTGCATGTACTAGTAGTCGTATCGTGACTACGTGACACCGAAACAAGCCTTTCTCCCGTTGGCTTTGATAGGTGCTGACCAATGTCAATCCACCCAACAACTTTATATTCATTCTTTTGACATTCATGACAAACATTGAAACAGTGTACTTGAGGTACCAATACATAACTGGCATGAGTCAGTGATGGGCAGAAAGAACAAACCCATTTTTTCTGTTTCACTGCACGTGTCTCTCTAGACACAGCGAGATTACGGCAACTTTTATTCTTATTCCATTTTCAGGAATTATTCGGATAAAGAGCGCAAGAGAGGGAGAGAGAGAGAAAAGTCTATCATATTTCAAACCGAGAGGCTATTCTGTTCGTATACTGTCATGGCATGGCGACCGTCGTCTTGAGAAGAGATAGCAGACAAAAAGAGGTCAGTCAAGGGGCAACAAAATGCCCGCAACCCAACCATAGCAACTAAAAAAAATAAAAATTATATAACAAAATAACAAAAAGACCCCCAGAGCTAGTTAGCTAGTCCAACAAAAAGAGACAAAAAGCAATAAAAGAAGGGGAAAACGGGGGTTGGTGCCGGAGAAGAGAAGGGATATAGAGATATTATTATTAATAAGTTAAACAACTCTTTTTCATTTCATTCTCTGTTGGCACAAAAAAAAGAGAAATAAAAAGCCAAAGATACTACTGGGGAGCTGCGGTTGATGCTGCCGTTTGTTGCAGCTGCTGCTGGGGAGAAGATTGTAGCGCTTGCTGCTGCTGCTGCCGTGCGGAAGAGGGCTGTGTATTGCTGGCGTACAGCTGTTCCTGGAAGGCCTGATAACCCGGCGCGTACGCCGGCTCAGAGTTACTGTTCCCCACTCCGCCGCCCATTATTTGGTGTGAAAGAGAGTAGTCCGGCTGCTGCTGTTGCTGCAATAAGTGCTGAGAGGGGAGGCCTCCTCCTCCGCCGTTGGACGGGGCGTACATCTGCGGAGAAGGTTGCTGCTGCTGCATAAAGCCCCCGGAAGACATGTGTTGCGGCTGCTGCGGACCCCCCGACATCATCGGACCCCTGAGGGGGGGCGGCTGGGGAGGACCGGAAGCTCCTCCTCCTCCGCCGGTCCAAGGTTGGAGAAAGTCGAGATTGGGCGGGGGTCGGGTCTGTTTCGGCGGAGGTGGCCGGTTCGGGCCGTATTGGATTGTGTGAGGTGCACTCGTTCGGATGGAGACTTGAGGGGAGGGGCCAACGCCCCCACCGCCGCCCCCGGGGAAGGAGCCATCGTTGAAGGAGGTCTGGTAACCGACCGGAGGACCTCAAATAATAACATGCTTTAGTCATACACTACTTCTCATACTATTATAATCGCAGACAATTTCATTTTCATAATAAAAGATATTACCAGTAATAAAAAGGATAGAAAACCATAGAGAAAAAATATTACAAGCAAATATAGATTTAATTGCGTTAGTATCATTTTTTAACACAAAATCTTTTTTAATGTAATAAGTTAATCAAATAATTTGTTAAATAATTTGCAATTCGGGGAGATGGCTAACCTTGATTCATCATATGCTGCATGTCGGATGCGAAGTTGACCGATCCCTGGCCGCCATGTGTCTGGAAGTGAGCTCCACCACCACCGTTCTCGAAGGCACCGGGAATATTTTGAATGTTGACGTGCTCGATGGCGATGTTGGCATTAACATAGGTGTTATTAACCGTCTGTGGTGGTTTCTGATGACCCATCATCGGACCACCGGGAAGGGTGGAATTACTGCTGCCGTGGAATTGAGCACGGATGCTGGCTTCGAATTGCTGCGCTTGGAACATCTGGTTGGGGGAGTGGGAAGCGCCGTTACTAGGACCAGGATGACGCTGTGGCATGTCCGACATGCACTGGCCCTGCGGTTGTTGGCCGGGGTGGAAGGGTTGAGAGGAAAAGTGCTGTTGCTGCTGGAATTGAGCGTGCTGCTGCATCGTCATCGAGGACATGCCTTGCTGTCCGCCCGGAGGACCGCCCATCATCATTTGTCCTGCATGGGGAAAAATCCCTCTCCAGACAATGTCCGCAAAAACAATCCAACTTCTTTTTTGTCAATCTCAAGGCCTGCCTGCCTGCCTGCCTGTGTCTCTTTGGCTGACTGACTATCTGTCCGAGTGTCTGTCTGCCTGTGTCTATTTGTCTGCTGCCAGTCTGTCTGCCTGTATGCGTGCCGTAAACTCACCACCCATACGTGGACCTCCAGCCATCTGGTCAGCAAACTGCTGATTCATTACGTGCTGTTGCTGCTGATCCACATTGATCGGCGCCATGCCACGCATCCGTGGCCCATTCATCGGCGGCATCCCTCTTGGACCACCATTGGCCGGACCTCCCCGCAGAAAATTGCGGTTGGGCTGCTTCTGGATGACCACTTCCTGATCCAGTTGACCGCTAATATACTGAATGGGCTGAGGTGAGGGCACAGGCATCACCGTCGCCATGTTTCCCTCCTTCCCCAAGAGATCCATGCCGCAGGATTGCTGCAACGGTTGACCATACAGTCCGTCACCCGAGAAGGTGCCAGCGGAGGGACCTTCCCTTTTCACCATCATCTCCATCTGTGCGTGCTGATGTTGCGCCTGAAAACAGAGTCCTTTAAATTAAAGTCTTTTGCATTTTAAAAAGAACGAATCCAAATATTTTAAACCCAATTATAGGAATACTGTAATTTAATTATTAAATATTTTTCTCGACCATTTAAAATGACAGCAGTTATACTTTTCATTAGTTAAGCTTGATTTGAGATAAAAATGATTAATATTTGCTTCAAGTTTGAAAATATGTTTAACTCTAGTTTTAGATATACCTCATAATTGACTTCTTCGAGGGTTACAGTGGCTTCCATTTGAGCAGTGGCGCGCTTGCTGTTGCGGCCTGAGCCGGCGGGACGAACCGGTCGAGCAGGAAGCATCATACCGCCGCCGCCAGGCATCATGGGAACAGGACCAGGGCCACCACCTTGGGCGGGATATGGGGGAGGAGCTACTTGAGGATTGCCATTTCCCATTCCAATTTGATCCCTTAATTGGCGTATTTTCTGCAGTTTCATATCTTTCGTGACCTGCTGATGGGCCGAAGGGACGCCACCGCCACCGCCAAAGTCCGGCCGCATTTGGGGCCGCTGGTTGTTGTGCATCAGGCCGGCAGACATCATCTGAGAGCGCTGAAAATATCCCCAATATTAGTCACTCAACACAGACCGACATGTGACAGACAGTCAGGCAGACAGCCCAGTATTGTAGACAGACAGATACACAACCACACATTCGGATAGGCAGACAAACAGACACTTAGACAGACATACAAACAGACACTTGACAGACATACAAACAAACAGACATGCGGCCACACAGACAATCAGGCATACATTTGAATAGGCAAAAAAGCGGACAACGCAAATAGTTAAGACAAACATCTAGGCAGATAGACTGACACACAAACGGACGGACGGACATAAAGGCAGGCACAAAGAAAAGCATCAAAATTATTTCTTACCTGTTGGGGAGACATGTTGAAAGTGCGACCCTCCATTTGAAAGTGATTCAAAAAGTTTTTCGTTGCTGGCAGCTGCTGATGAAACTCTACAATATTCTGCACCCGGTTGCTGATCACATCCTGCGCAGCGTAATTGGCCAATTCGGTGTCGAAGACGTAAATGTAATTCTGATTGGGCAAGTACGGCTGGTCAGCGGGCGGGTTGCCGTGATTCGGATGCGGCTGCTGGGGCTGTTGTTGGTGGGGATGCTGATGCATCATCTGCTGAGGCTGGGGAGTCATTTGCATCTGTAGCGGCATTCCTCCTCCCATGCCTCCGCCACCTCCACCGGGCATCATCAGGTGTGGTGGATGGGGGGACATGGACCCGGAACCGGGCGGACAACCACCGGAAACTAAATTCGAGCGGAGATGGTTGGCAAGATTCGGTCCAGGGCTCAGGGGAATGTAGCTGGAAGGGGTGCCCGGCGCGGCGGAAGGCGGCCTGAGGCTGTGAGGACCTCCGATGCCCACTCCGTTCAGACTGGAAGCCTGAACAATGTGTAGGTTATAGCACATTTACTAACAACGATAGACATACACAAAAACAGACAACAAACCAAAGACAAGCAGTTCGACAGATGGACGAATTGGTAAACAGCTAGGCAGAAAAACATTTAGACAAACAGATAATCAAGCAGAGAGGCAGACAGATACGTTACGTTGAGTGGAAGGTCAGCAAGCGAAGGAGAACTAACCATGTTTGCCATCTTTTCGATGGGATCCTCCTTTTTGAACTGGTCTAAAGGCGAGGGTGTTGGTCCACCAGGCCCCGGGGAACGCATGGAGAGAGGTGTACAGGCGGCTGCCGGTTCCGGCGTCGGCGGCGGCATCTCCACGGACTCTGCCTTAATACTATTGCTTAGTGCACGGGCTTGGCTATTCGGCGTCTGCGACTTGGGTGGCCATGGCAGTTCCGATCCTAACAAGCAAAATTAACAAATTGAGGACCTTTTTCTTCGATTCTGAGTAATATTTAAAGAAATAAAAATGACCAATTTGAAATGAAACTAACAGAAATTGAAGTATATCCGAAATAAGTAACAAGCAAACGTGACAATTAAATCTACTTTTAATTTAAAGAGAGATAATAAAATAAAATATTTAAAGTGTGAAAACGTACTGCTGCCGGGAGTGTCAGGCCCGGTGGAAGGAGTTTTGGGCTGACGATTGAGGGGACTGGAGACGGGAAGACCATTGTCAGATGAGCCATTATTATTGTTGCCAGCGCCACCTGTCGTTGGACTGGCTTTCAACTTCTTTGGCTCTCTCATGGCGGCTCTTCCGGCTCTCTGGAGGCAAGGCCAACGACGAAAGCTTCTCCCAAGGAGGAAGCCGGAAGAAAGAAGGCAAGCAAGAGAGACAGTGAAAGAAGGAGGCAAAACAAGTGGAGGCAGTTAGTTGTTCCTTAGGGAGGGATGGAGAAGAGAAGCCAGATGAAGAACGCCGCCACACTTTCCACCTCCGACGAGCATCAAAAAGACGACGAACATCTTGTCGCGGGCAATTCACCGGGCAAAATTCACTGCAGATAGACAAAAAAACCAAGTATCAGCAGTGAAATATTATTGACTCATAGTCAAGACAACTCATGTCTGTCTGTGTGCGGTACGAAAAGGAAACTCTGTCCTAGCAAAGCAAACCATCTTAGTTTGAACCATTGATTGATTGATTCAAGTCGGAGGTTATATCAAATTAATTCCTTGTACAACACGAAAAAAGCTTACTAATAAAAGAACTTCATTGGTGATAAACGTAAATAAATATATATAATGTAAACTCAAGTGAATACTAAATAACCACCAATTAGTCAAGCAATTAATGAATAAATGCATAAAATTATTCAAAATAATGAGGAAAAAATTAAAATACTACGGGAAATACAAGATAATATGAGAAAAAGGTCTTGTAAATTAGCTAAAAATGTGACGAATCGGAATTTGTGGAGGTGTGTCGTGCCGCTATTGGTGCATACACCGACCAGGAAGCACCTTTTCAACCACGCACGCAATCAACAAAGTGATGATAAGAATAAATTGTGGTCTTTGGTTGTTTGGGTTAACCGGTCCTTTTCTTATATGCTTGGATGAGATATGCTTTAACGCTCCAAATTTTCTTGTGCTTTTCATATATGGTCTCCGGTCAAATAAATATTACATTGACCATCGAGAGACATTCGATTAATAATGAAGGAAAAGAGAAAAAGGCCTCTCAATATTGTGCTATTATTAAAAGCTAATTTAATGCTCAAAAACCCGATTCCCATTCTAATTTATAACTTACACAAACTTCATTTTTATTTATGCTTGCAAACATAAAAATGGTTAAAAGTATATTTGCACTTAACAAAGCTCAAATAATTGGCTTTAAATATTATATTTCAATTTGCATCTCGGTATACCTTTTTAAGTTCATTTTCTTTCAATTAAAACAGGTTGTGTGAACAACAGTTTGCTGCACTGCGACTGTCGAGTGGAAAGCTCACGACGGCCCTTTATCGATAGAGGAGAGAGAGAGAGCCATGTTGGTGGGAAGGAAGAAAGTACGGGATAACACTAGGCGCGGCAATCAATCTATCAATCACACCAATCTAAGAGTAAGTGTTGCTGTTAAGTAAAGCAAATCAAAGTTACTCCAGCCATTTATCGCTTTTATCTTATCAATATCAAAAACGTTCCATCCCATCTAAACACGACAATATCGAGAAGCAATTACAGTTGTCCCATAAAAAAATTAATCCAAATTCAAAGTCTCTCTTGAGCGCACAGTTAACAAAGCAAATCAACCAATCAATTACAACGAACTCAATTCATTCATCTCATGATTGATGTGAATCAATCAATCAAATGGAGCAAGCACCCACCACAACACTCTTCTCGTCGAGTGGCTTGTATCGAAAACACTTAAACAAAATATCTGTACATGGAAGATCATTTGGTATTAGGTTGTAGAGAAATACACCAAAATCATACGATAAATAAACTCAAAACGAAATAAGCACTCAATTCAATGAATCAAGTATGTCTCAGTCAAACTCAAGACAAAGTATTGCTCCCGAAAGCAATCAATCAATCACTGCAAACATCGCTATTAATTGGTCGTCTACTCGATCTTCCTTGATATGATGTGAAACGGAAGGGCAAATAGAGGATTGAGCCATAGAAAGGGATAAGAAAGGGGCAATTAATTGATATACTCACCTATTAAAGTATCGCAAGCGGTGTCCTTCCTAGGAGTGTGTATTATAAAGACAGCAATTGTATTCCACAATCATCACCATACAAATCGCCATTAAATAATAATACGCCAATCATCCATCCAATGCAATGCAATATAATACAAATCTCCGGCTGTGTAACATAATAAATCCACTCATACGGGGGGGCATTAAGTAATCGGATGAGGTTCTGCAGAAGATTAATAATAATATAAAGTTATTAGAGAAGATGAAGCTTGAAGGCTCATTAATAAATGACATGCCACAGTGGAAAGAGTGTGGAAGGGCATATTAAAGTCACACTCTAAACTACACATTTCTTCTGCTGTTTACTTTTTACCTGTGCTGTGTGAATGATAAAAATGTGCTAGCTGAGGAAGAGGCGACAGAGAAAGAGCGAGAGAGAGAGATTATCACCATTACGGGGTATATATGAGGGTGCAGCTCAAAAGTCACAGGTACAAAGGTAATTGGTGACGTCAGGGGATTTAAAATGTGCGCCAATTGTTGTGTTGGTGTGGGATACGCGAGATCATCATCGGATCTCGGCATTGGATCGGAGGCCGATTACCGATCAAAACCTCTCTCTTTTTTCTCTAGAGAGAGAGAAGAGAGTCAGCAGCAGCAGTCTTGATGGCGCGCGCGCGCTCTCTCTCTCTCTCTTGCAGTCGCATCGCATCGCACGTCTCTCTTCCGGGCAAAAGTTAACGCTACGGCTGCTACAATCCCTATGTACAATCACACAGACACGAGCAAGCATGGCAGACGACGCTCAATCACATTTCGGATGCTGCAGTTGAGGCACACAAGAGCACTAACGTACTCCTTCCCGGCTGCTTCTCTTTCACATGCTCTCTCTCTTTCTCTCTCTCTCTGCGGGTATTCACTCACACTGCATAAAGAATTCTCTTGGCGTGCCATTAAATTACGGCGGCCTCATGACGCCGGCAGAATGGCGGCCCGTGTGGGCCGACCAATTTGACTCTTATAACATCCTCACATCGTGTTGCGGAGTGCGGACGCGAATTGCCAGACGGCGCTGTCAGACGGATGGCCAGAGTTCTTTCACTCATTTTGATGGCCATCCATGCAAGCGTGAATTTTAAGAAGACAACGGGACACAAAGTACCATAGTCATGGAAGGTGTGACGGGTTAGATGGCATTCATCATGGAATGGTCTACCGGGTGGGCGGGGAGATTGAGAGTGGACAGATCATTGGACGGTATTATAGGCATTATAAAGAAACGAAAGGCTTCATAATGATGGCTTGTAGAATTGCAAAATTTATCTCTTGGGGACGGTGAGATGAAGGGACAGTTGGATTTAAAAACGGATGGCTGCTAATGAAACGGAGAAACGGGGAGAGTTGGAGCGACATATAGAGTATATGCACATCACAGGGGATAATCAACATCTTCTAAGCTTTTCTTAATGGTTTACAGTAGGAGCTGTAAAAGAGGCTAATTAACTCTCAATTCCGACAAAGGCTGTTGTAACTGCTCGTGCTCATAGCCAGCGGGAACTTGCGAGAAGAGAACGGACCCGGTAAATATGGAGGATGCATGTGATCTGGTAGAGGGTATGACAGTCAATGTTTATTATCTTCCTTCTAAAATAAGTAGTAGTATCGATGCAGTTTGCAATCTATTTAAAATGACTTTTCACCAAAACAGAAGATTGTTAAAGTAGCCACCATAACTGCCTTTTCAAGCAACTACAAGTCAATTCGTTTGTTTATAATTACTTGGCCACTAAAACTATTAGTCAAGATTGTCTTATTCGGCAGAGTACCAGTAACTCTTACTAACAGTTCATTATGGGTACTCAAGCGACAGCTTAGGAACAACACTGGGAGAGAGAATAAGCTCAGAACACTCGCACACGAAGAAAAAACAATCTCAGACTTGGTAAAGTGTATATAGCAAGTGAATGCGCTGTACAATAGGACTCTGTTTTGTGTTTTGAGAGAAGAAGGGAATTAGCCACCAAAGCCACAACCAAGAAGCAGGTGTTATTTCAGACATTTCAACTGTTAAATGTCCGCAGAACCACGTCTCCATTGTGAATATGGCGTTGTGTTGGGATGGCCGCCGGGTGGTTGGGGAGAACTGTAGGCTCCATTTCCGTAGTATTCAGCCACTGGCGGGTAACCCAACGGGCTGGTCGGTCGGTAGGAAGGAACTTCCCCGGTTCGTAGGAAGCGGTTCAGTTCCTCTTCCGTGTCGAATATCCAGATGTTGAATGGTGAGCCTGAAATGTCATACAAAGCAATGTTAGAGACAAGTCACACCAACGAGCACATCAACAGACAGAAACATCCTACGCACACAGGTACAAGTCAAACAGACAGACAAACCAACAGACAGCGAGACAGACAAATACAGGCAGACAGGCAGACAGCAGAAAGACAGAGAAACAGAGATAGATAGACAGATATGAATAGACAGAGGAAAAGAGACAATCTAAGACCGACAGCTTACCCGGAACGTGTTCGCCGCTCCATTTGACTTCAATCTTGTAGTCACCCGGTTCGGTTGGGTCGTACTTGCACAGGATCGTGCGATCTTTTTGGCTCTCGCGCTGCATTTCCACCCGGAAAGCTCCTGCAATGCCAATCTCGTTCTAAATTCGCAACTTGCTCAACTGCATTCTTTTTTGATTCGTGCGTACCTTTCGGACCGCGAACTCGAACAGTTAACTGCCCGGCACCAGCTCCCTTGGTCTCGCACATGAACCGGCTTTGGTATGTGGCCAGGACGCCGTGATTCACACCTGGTCCGTAGACTCGCACTTTCGACGCGTCCGGCGTGCCTTGAATCTTGATCGCAAACGGCGAACCTAAAAAGTAAAGCGGACTTGGACCATGGAACTCTGGACAAGTTTTGAAGGGGACTTCATTCGTACCAGGGACGTGTTCGCCATTATATTTGATGGTAAGTAGATGCCGACCGGCTTCAGCCGGCCGTATCGCTAGCGTATAGGTGCCGTCATGGTGGTCGTACAGCTCACAGAAGGCCTGCTTAGTCGGACCCATGCAATGCACAGACAACTCGCCTGCAGGTGAGATAGACATCACATCAGTATATTGTTTCAATCCAGACAGGTTAGTACGAGGCATAGTGATGCAGGTAAACAGAAAGACAGACAGACAGACAAACAGACAGACAGATAGACAGACAGGTAAACAGTCTGGTAGGCAGACAAACAAATAGAGAGACATGCAGACAGACATACAGACGGAGAAACAGAGGGATACATAAAAGGATAGGCAGGCAGACAACTCACCAGGTCCAGCTCGTCGTGTATCAATAAAGCTCTCCATCTTTTTGCCGACCACACCGGCCTTCAGCTCTTCCGTGGCGACGACCACCTTGCTAGCATCACTAGCCGCAGCGACATTGAGCTTATACGGGCATCCCTTGACCACTTCGCCGGACCATTTCACTACCAACTGGTACGCTCCATGATGGGAGGCAGTGTAAGTGGCCTTGTAGACATTCGATCCGAGATGCTGCAGCGAGACGGGGATGTCTGCCTTGATGCCGCTGATGTGGACTTCCGGCTCGCCCGGGCCAGCTTCCGACCCGTCAATGATGAACTCGGCTTCTTCGCGAACTTTGGCTTCGGTCAGGCCGCGACCTCGAAGACGGACTCGGGACGCGTCAATAAGCGGGAGGGCGGGTTCAGCCCAGCCGGGAAGCGGTGAATGCGGTATCGGCTGCTCCGAGTACCAGAAATGGACGTCGTGATGGCCTGAAATTGACAAGAAAAGGACTATAACACCAAAGTCCTGCGCCAACAGAGATAAAGACGCCACGCTCACCTTCCGCGACCGGTGTGAAGGAAACCTTTACCCGATCCTTCCCAGACGTCTCTAACCGGACCGGAATCAGTCCGCTCGGACCTCGCACTTCCGCAGACAATTTGCCCGGACCGGCTTCCCCGATGTCAAACAAGAGTTTCTTCTCATCTCCCACCCGCATCTTAATCCGGTCCTTATCGTCCAAATGCGCGGGCCAACCGCCCACCACCCTGACCTTGGTTGGGTCGAACACCTTGGGATGGTAGGGACTATCGGGGAGTTCCTTCCCGTTCCAGACAATCTTTACGTCAAAGACGCCCACCTCGGCGGCAATGTAGGTCACCTTATAGATGCCGTGCTTCTCCGGGGTGATGGTCGTCTTGGCCGCCCGGTTCGGTCCGTGCACGGTCACTTCCAGTTTTCCGCGCAGTTTGGCCGCGTCCACCCGGAAGTGAGCCGGTTCGTCTGCCATGGCCCATAGCAGACCGTCTCCACTGGCCGTGGGGATCCCCGGTTCGTCCACCATGAACGTAAATGGGCTTCCGGGCTAGATTAAATATCTTCATTTAGTAAATATAAATATGAATAAAAATAAACTGGCAGTGATAAATATTGTAAAAGGTCTTGTTTTACCACTTCTTCGCCGCCGTATTGGATGTGCAACTTGTGTTTGCCGGATTCGGTGGGTGTGAAGCGGATCTTATGGCCGTCATAACTGTCCAGGATCTCCACGGGAACGGGCTGGCCCGAGGGGCCAAAGATTTTCACTGACAGTTCCGCCTTGCCTGCCTCCTTGCTAGAAACTGTAAAAAAGGTTGAGATTCCCATGAAAATCAAGCGTCGACTTCAATTTAACACATTTATTAGACTTACATACCGCCAAATCATTTTACATGATATTTTAAAATATTTCATTTTAATGCCGTAAAGAGGATGTGTTTGACTAGACCAAAAAATTGGTATTGCATACCTTCGAAAGCGCCGGTCTCACCAACATAGCAGCTCTCCGGGAAGTCCTTTACTCTCACCAAACTCGGGTCAAAGGCCTCACAAGTCCAGGGACTGCCTGAAACAGGCGCACCCACGAACGTCACCTCCACCCGATGAGGTCCTACAATTTTCGGAACGAATTCCGCCTTGATGTCGCCGCTTTTGCCTTGTTGACTCAGCTTGACGGGAAGTTTTGTGCCGTTGGGGGCGACGACATGAACCTCGATGTCGTTGCCGTCGAGTGGGGCACCGCCTTCCATGCGGATGTTGAACCAAGCCTTCGTACCGACACGGGCGCGTTTTAAGCCATCACCAGAAACGCGGATGAGACTGCCGTCGTGGACAGCGATCTTGAAAGGACTTCCAGGGACGGCACGCGAGTGGAACTTGACCGAAATGTCGTGCTGTCCAATATCACGTGGTGTAAAGGCCACCTGAAAAGGCATTGAAGGAGGGATGTTACAGAGGGCAGACAACCAGGCAATTAGTCAAGCAGCTCACTGAAAAAGCTGATAAGTCAGCGGACAGACATCTAGACAAGCAGGCATGTACACAGACAAACAGACACGAAGAACGACAGACGTGCGCACACATAGACACCTAGATAACCAGGCAGGCAGGCAGACAGACAGACAGACAGACAGACAGACAGACAGACAGACAGACAGACAGACAGACAAAAATTGAACGGATAACCAACATACAGGCAACATAAAGACCCCGTGTCTGGTGTTACCTCAAAGACACCGGGTGTGGTACTTTTGGTCACTTTGGTCGCCAATCGGCGTTTCCCTCCCTCCACCTCAATCTCCAAGTCTCCTGCCCCCGCTTTAGAGGCATCTACTCGGAACACGTTCTCCTTTCCAACGTAGCCGTCATGGAGATCAGTGACGTGAACTTGGCGCGGATCGATTACTTCGCAGGTGAAGGGGGAACCAAGCAGAGCGTTTCCAGCGTATTTGGTGGAGATTCGGTGAGGACCGACTTCACTTGGGACGTATTCCACGCGGATGATGCCGCGACTGGTCCTGGTGATCTGGCAGGCGATGCGAGCACCGGATGGACTGGTGATTTTCACGCCGGCCTCGCCGTTTGTGGCTCCTCTCGGATCAATCTCGAACCAAGCGGTCTCCCCAACGTATGCGAGCTTTAATCCATCACCAGTCTGAAAGTAAGAATAACGCTTACAGGACGGTCTGTGTTTCTGTCTGTCTGTCTGTCTGTCTGTCTGTCTGTCTGTCTGTCTGTCTGTCTATATCTGATGGACTTACCACTCGGAACTGACTGGGATCGTAGACATTCATCTTGAAAGGACTTCCCGGCACAATTTTACTAGCAAAAGTAACCTACAAAAATAAACAGATAAAAACTCCATCACATTCCTCATAGAATGGATTGCTGAATAATATACCTTAATGCCGTGCTGACCAGCCTCCCGAGGTGTGAATGAGGCCTCGTACGAACCCTTTTCTCCGACTTCTTTGAGCGCCACGGGAAGAGATCTGCCTTGCGACTCGACAGTCACCTCAACTTCACCAACTCCTGCCATGGTGGCGTCAATCTTAACGATCGACTCCCGTCCGACGAATCCATCCTGAATATCTGAGACCTTGACGCGGCGTGGGTCGTAGGCTTCACAAGTGAAGGGGCTTCCGGTTAGAGATGTGTTGGCATATTTACAGGCAATCTTGTGTGGGCCAACCCTGTAAGAAGACAATAAATTTGTCAAGTTACTACCACCGACAGACAAAAGCTGCCGCAGTCTCTGCACTCACTCTAACGGTGTGAATTCAACACGGAAAACTCCTCGCGATGTCTTTGAAATGTGTGTGGCGATGCGTGAGCCCGATGGGCTAGTTATCTTCACGTCAACGTCACCGGTCGCCGGGCCCCTGGGATCGATCTCGAACCACGCCACCGTTTCCACCAGTGCCCGTTTCAGACCGTCACCGCTCACGCGGATCTGGCTGGGATCGTGAACGGTCATCTTGAAAGGCGAACCAGGAACCACTCTGTTCATGAATTTCACCTGCAGGAACGCAATCCCGACATTCAGACAAAGCCCAGGCATGCCCATCAATAATGTAAACAACGTTTAGGCACGTTCACAACTCACTCAGACAACAATTAGACATCACTCACACCACAATCAGACAAAAAACTAATTGAGTTAAATGATATGTCTGTAAATGAATGTAAATGCACTAACCGTGATTCCATGAGGACCAGCGTCCTTCGGCGTGAAAGCCACCTCGTGTAGTCCTCTACCGAGACTACGGATGGTGGCTTTGATCGTCCGTCCACTCGACTCCACTTCCACCTCAACTTCCCCCGGTCCGCCAGCTGTGGACGTGTCCACTTGGAAGGTGGACTCTTTGCCCACGTACCCGTCAGCCAGTTCAGACACCCGCACGTTTCTGATGTCGTAAACGTCACAGAGAAACGGCGATGCTTTCAAGTGTGTGCCGGCGTACTTGCAGACAATCTTGTGTGGGCCTGGTTCGGTGGGGACGTACTCGAAACGGAAGGTGTCACGACTGGTCTTGCGGTCTTGCGTGACGACACGGCCGCCACTGGGACTGGTAATTTTGACTTCGGCTTCAGCTAGCGCGGGCCCGTGCGGATCGATTTCGAACCAGGCGTTTTCGCCCACGAATGCCTATTGACCCAAACAAAATGATTACCATATGAAAATCACAGACAAACAGACAGGCAGGCTAACAGACAGATAAGACAGACAGACAGACAGATAGACAGACAAACGGGCAGCCTGACAGACAAACAAACAGACAGACAATGAACGAGGCAGGCCTGCAAGTGTAAAATTCAGACAACACGTGGTAGACGGAATATACCTTTTTCAAGCCATCACCCTCGGCGATACTGCGGCTTCCGTCAATAATCTCACAACGGAAGGGAGCTCCTGAAAAAAAAAGAAAAAATCGCTTGGTCATTCGCATGTCAATAAAATCAAATGCACAGGACATCCAACACAAAATGTCAATAATTATAAAGTTTACGAATGGACCAGCTTCCGGTCAAAGATTGTAAAAACTTAACCGGGAGATGAATCAACTAGACAAAGTACAAGTTATGTTTGAAAAGAGGGAGTTCAGTCTTCAATTTGCTTTCTGGTTACGATCCATGCTAAATGATTGCTCCGTCTGCCTGTCTGCCTGTCTGCCTGTCTGTCTGTCTGTCTGTCTGTCTCTCTGTCTGTCTGTCTGTCTGTCTGTCTGTCTGTCTATCCATCCATCCATCCATCTGCCTAAGGTCAAGTTTGCTAGCCGCACATGGAATAAAAAAGAAAACTACGAACCTTCAACTTGTGTATCATTGAACTGGACGTCGATAAAGTGCGGCGACACCTCCCGCGGTATGAAAACCACTTCATATTTGCCCCTGCCCAAGCTGGTAATTTCAGCCGGCACCTCCGCGCCTCTGCAGGAGACGTTAACATCGAGTTTTCCCTCTCCGGCTTGTGAGGCATCCACTGTAGGCAGGCCATAAATAAAGCAAACAACAAACTCATTATTACCCACAGCGGAGACCTCGGCCCAGCGCCAACACGCGCTCAATACACGCAGCAGAAGAATAATGAAGCAAACAGAGCTCTAAAGCAATTACAGGAAAGAAAATACGGACCTTGAAATTTGACAGGCCGGCCCACGATCCCGTGTGGGATATCGCTGACTCTGATACGCGTCGCATCGTAAACGTTGCACGTAAAGGGAGAACCGGAAATCGGCGTCTCAGCATAGAGAACTGCAAAAAAGGAACAACACCTGAACATTTGCTTCGACAGACAGGCAGATATAGAAACATGTACAGTAGATGGACAGAGCGACTAACAGACAGTCAGACATACAGACACACAGACACACAAAGAGTTAGACAGACAGACAG
>LRSR01010517.1:0-13216 GCA_001579985.1 Hypsibius dujardini | reverse complement strand
CAGACAGACAGACCGACAGACAGACAGACAGACAGACAGACAGACAGACAGATGTATAGACAGTTAGTCATACAGGCAGACGCTTAAGCAGGTAGACATTTAGTCATACAGATAGGCAGACATTCTGGCTCAAGGAACGTCATACGAGCTCTTAATGGGTTAGGCATCAGAAGTATTGTTTCTTCTATAGGACGTAATGAAGAAGCACCGGAAGAGTTTTCCAAGTTGTCACTTCATTCAGCGACAGTCGCACAACGTCCCATTCCTGAAGTCCAGTATGGAGTCTAAACTTCACATGCAACTGTTGGAATCGATGGACAGCGGGTTCGATCGCAGCATCAGCCGCCCGACGACGCCGTCGTCGTCCATCCATCCGCTGATGTCTAGCCGAGAGGAAGCCAAAACACATTCGCGCTACGGCGTCGTGGATATATCGTGTCGTAGCCTTCGGCGTGGAACTTCAATCACCAGTACGATGACAAGCGATGCCATGGATGTTTTCCAGGACGGAGTAGACATGAAGCAGGAGGAAAACCGCCGTAAATCATACAAAAATTGGACCAGTTCTCATGTACAACCGGAAAATCTAGCCGCCGCGGGCTTTTTCTATACCTCCTTCCAAGACCGGTATGTGCCTTGACAGCACATCCCCTTCTTTGTTACTGATATGTTTCCAATATTTGTGTATCTGTGGGCCTGCCTGCCTGTTTGACTGTGTGTCTGTGTGTCTGCTTGCCTGCCTGCCTGCCTGCCTGCCTGCCTGCCTGCCTGCCTGCCTGTTTGTCTGTGTGTTTGTGTGCCTGCTTGCCTGCGTTTCTGTATGGCTACCCTTGTTTGTTTGCTGTGCATGTAATGCAAGCCTACCTGCATGCCTGCCTACCAAGCTGTTTTTGTCTCTGTCTGTGTAGTATATGTTCGCTTGTGAGTCTGATGGGAGTCTGTGTAATTGAATAGTTTTTTCTGGCCTGATAAATTATCCCTCTGCCCAGTCCAGTGTTCATTCTTGCTTTTTTTACACAGAGTACGTTGTGCCTTTTGCGGAGGCATTCTGGGCATGTGGCAGCCAGGTGATGACCCATTTGCTGAACACGAAAAGCACTTTCCGTGGTGTTCCTTCGGCAAGAAAGGCTACTGCAGCGACTATTCATCCACCCAGTCCTCCCCAACAGACAGCGCCAACGGCAACGACGTCTGTGGATCCCTACTCAGTGCTCCCCGCATCACCCCCTCAAAGTACCCCTGCTCACCATATCTCGCAAACTACCAGGTCCGCCTGGGCACCTACCGTAACTGGCCGCCAAACCGCATTCAGACGCCGGAGCTGCTAGCCTTTGCGGGTTTTTTTTTCACTGGTGTGAACGATAACGTCCGGTGTTTTCACTGCGACGGCGGCCTCCGCTGCTGGGAACCTGCAGATGAAGCTTGGGTAGAGCATGCCAAATGGTTCCCGCAGTGCCCGTACCTGCAGGAAGTGAAGGGGGCCGATTATGTGGAAAGCATTCAGAAGGCTGCCGCGGAAGTGGTGAGCTTGGCTGAATCAGCACCGCCAGGTAAATGAGAGGACAGGAAGAAACGTAAGCATCTATTCAGACAGACTGAGAGACAGATGAACAGGCCGGCAGTCAGTCAGGCATGTAGATAGGCAGAAAGAGATATACAATCACTACACATGTAGACACAATGACAGACAGGCAGACCGATAGACACTTAAACAGAGACACAAACAGACACATAGACAGGCAGGCGGGCAGGCAGGCAGACAGACAGGCAAGCAGATAGATAGATAGGCATTACAGACACACAGACGGATATATATTGACAGACAGACAAACAGAAAGATAGACACACACACACATGCCGTAGGTATCGCGATGGTTCGACGGAAAGAAAGGCATTCCATGATTTAAACGCTGTCAGGATATTATTTCGATGCGGAACCGCGAAAACCTGTTTGCGGGGAAATCAGCTTACTTTTTGGTGCTTTGAGGAGCAGTAAATGGCATCGCAACTCGCTCGTGGATTCTCCGTTATTTTCGCGGGTGATTAATTGATGTCCGTATTTTTTAACGTCTTTTCAGTGCACCGGCGTAAAAATTCCATCTCAAGCCCCGCTGGCAGTCCGTGTGCGCCGGACGAAGAAATGGTGATACGCCGCGTCTTGGAAATGGGTTTCCCGCAACCTTCCGTGGAGCTGGCCTTACAAGAACGGCGAGCCCGTGGGATGACCGCCGAAGCCTTCCGCAATGTGGAAGAACTCATCAACGCGGTACTTGAGGTGGAGAATCGGAAAAAGCGGTAAGTTTTTATTGCACACACACACATATGGGAAATGGTGATGAGCGTGATGGTGTCTCGAGGGCGTTTATTGTCTTATATTTTGTGTACATACATATTTTCCGTATTCAGGCCCGAGGGAGCGATTGGTCGACCCGTTGGCGGTTTGTTTGCTAAGCTGCGCTCATTAAGTCGGGACTCCGATAAGGCTGGTAAGAGTTGTTATCGTCTAGACGCTTCTTTCTGTTTATGTCATTATTAATGTGTCTGTGTAAACAGACATTTGAAAGAGCAAGACGGGTAGAGGTTGATAAATACAGGTGAACAGTCAGGCAGACCCACAAGCAGGCAGACAGACAGACAGATCGACAGTCAGGCAGACCCGCAGGCAGACAGGCAGACAGACAGACAGACAGACAGACAGACAGACAGACAGACAGACAGACAGACAGATCGACAGTCAGGCAGACCCACAAGCAGGCAGACAAACAGACAGACAGACAGACAGACAGGCAAGCAGTCATTGAGACAAACATACGGCCTAGAATGTGACAGATCTCCCTTGTTGATGTAGTGTCTGTGGAGAAATTGGCGGAGGAGAACCGCATTCTGAAACAACAGCGCCGCTGTAAGATTTGCTTCGATAAAGAAGTCAACACGGTCCTACTGCCGTGCGGACATCTGATGGCGTGCGAGAACTGCGCCCCGCAGTTGAGGACCTGCGGAATCTGTCGCGTAGGAATTCGCGGCACTCTCAAGACCTTCTTTTCCTGATTTTTTTATGATTATGTGATCTTTTTTGTCTTAGTTCGCGGCTCGATTTTCCGTGTTTAGAATCTCTTATTGGGAACTTGATTTTTCTTTTGACAGAAATCAGTCGTACATCTATTCCTGTGATTGAAATTGGACAAAAATGTTCTTAATTCTATAGTACTCATTTCATTTGTTTTATTGCGCCATGTGCTGTGATTCCGTTCAAATTCAAGCTGATGGCCGTACGTTTTTTGACATAACGTGCTCCTAGGTAGACGAACAAACAGATAGATGGGACGGGGAGACAGGCAGACCGAGGCAGACTGACAGACAGACAGGCAAAACAGTAAGACAGGTCCAACAGACAATCCATCATACAGCGAACATACTGACACATATACGGACACACAGACACACAGACACAGAAGACTAAGACACACAGACACACAGCCAGACAAAGATACAGACAGAGACAGACACGCAGACACACAGACTCAGACACACGACCACACAGCCAGACAAAGAGACACACAGAGGCAGAGACTCAGACACACAGCCACAGAGGCAGACAAAGAGACACACAGACACACAGACTCAGACACACAGCCACACAGCCAGACATATCGTCCCGTCGGCTCGTAAGCTGTGACATCTGGACACCGCGGTAGCGAGAAGCGTTTACATGTTTCGCGTCTGCACACTTAGCGTCCGGTTTTAACTGTCAAAGGCACGCCGTCATCCTTCTAATATTTACCGGGACTTTGGACCCCTGCTGCCTCCATTTCAGGTTGCCTTATCAAGTTATCAAACTTAACGAGCTATGATATGAATTATGGCCTACAAAACGTTCACAGAGATGACTAAGAACGGTCGGGTATCCTTCACTCCACACCATCGTGTGCGTGAGACCAATCATTCGACCTGAGCGTCCCACCGACAGCGAACCACATGCATTCTACCTGCACGCCGTAGTTCCAGATGTCGTCGTCGTCGCTGTCGAGAAAGATATGATGGCCTCGCCTTTGCGTTCAAGCTTGTCGTCTCGTGATGAGTCTACCTCTACAGACAGTAATAATAACGGTAACAGTGACGAAGAGGATGCCCCGTCTTATCCGGAATACCTCAGTTACGACACTCGCCTGGCCACTTTCGCCAACTGGGAGCCCTTTATTGGCCGATTTTCCATTGAGGAATTAGCAGGTGCTGGATTTTTTGTCTCCAGTGAGTATATATATATATTTATTTATATATGGCGCATCGTGTCATATCTCGTCTGTTCCACTTTTCCGCACTTATTATTATTCTCATTTTATATACAAGCAGCATCAATTGACAGTGGGTGTCTGAATATTTATAAGGGGAGAGGGTTGTCTTGCTCTGCAGATTTGTTGAGGAACACGAAGGCGCTCTTCTGCTACCACTGCAATCTATTCGTGACCGAGCGCACTTTACGGTCCTTCGAGTTTCCCGTGGCGTATTTGCACAGGGACGTGGTGTGCTGTCGGCTGAAGGAATCATCCGATATCAACTGCAGCACTGCTGTTCCTGATCAACTCGTCCACACGGGGACTGCAACGATGGAGGCCAGAATGAGATCGACGACGACGGGGCCGCCAGTTCCGCCACGCGGACCCAATACTCGTCTGTCAAGTAAGCTACACAACTAAATCAGGCAGAAGCGTTTCTTCATAGGAACTGATACTCACTGATTATGTGGGATTTATTTATTTTACCAAACTTAATCCAAAATTTTAAATTAAAAAATTTATTTTGTCCTATTTTAAAATAAAAATAAAATTTACGTTATGTCACATTAAATTAGAGAAATGTGATTCCGCCTCTGGTCGGAATATTAGTTTTGCTGAATGTCTGTACGAGTATTCAATGCATGTGCCACTTTCTTGCCGCACTTTCCAGACCTGTCTCGGATTGTCTGGAACGAAAAACTGAGTGTCAGCTACAATTTCGTTGCGTGTACACTGTCTGTCGTCAATCGCGATTGTGTACGTGTCCAGCACATCCGTAACAGCTGGTTACGCGGTCGGTCCGTTCTGCCTTGACCTTCTGTGTTTCGGCTTCGGACTATCTCGTCTGAAAGTTGGTTTTGAGAGTCGCGCTCGTGGCTACCACAGCAACCTGGTCGGATAAGCAAATGATACGATATAACAGTAAGGTTACAGCATTCCAACGATACAGGCTCCCGTTGTTGCCCTCACTATCCCTATGGGGACTTGGTTGGACTTGGTTGAGGTAGTATTCCTCACTCGACGAGATCCAGTGCAGATGAAATACGAGTGAAAGAAACGACCGGATGATTCTAACAAACAATCTCGGATTTCCACAGACAATTCCAGTCTACTTCCACAGACAGTTCCAGTGTACTACGAGACAAATACAGACACACAGACAAGGGTTCTTGGACGACCAGATGATTCTAACAGACAATCTCGGACTTCCACAGACAATTCCAATGGGCTTCCACAGACAATTCCAGTGTACTACGAGACAAATACAGACACACAGACAAAGGGTTCTTGGACGACCAGATACAGACACACAGACAAAGGGTTCTTGGACGACCAGATACAGACACACAGACAAAGGGTTCTTGGACGACCAGATGATTCTAGCAGACAATCTCGGACTTCCACAGACAATTCCAATGGGCTTCCACAGACAATTCTAGTGGGCTTCCACAGACAATTCTAGTGTACTACGAGACAAATACAGACACACAGACAAGGGTTCTTGGACGACCAGATGATTCTAACAGACAATCTCGGACTTCCACAGACAAGTCCAGTCTACTTCCACAGACAGTTCCAGTGTACTACGAGACAAATACAGACACACAGACAAGGGTACTTGGACAATCAGCCAGTCGTGTCGCGGTTAACGACTGTACACTACTTTCGTTAGATCTTGACTTCTGACAGAGAGGTAGATTGGAACGTCGGAAGGAGTAGTTGAAAATCTGCACACCGCGACTCAGCTCAGCAGTTCGCTGAGCTGAGTCGCGCCGCGAAGAACCCACCGGTTCGTCCAACTCCGGAAACCAGTCAAGGCGTCGCGCACATCACAGTGTAGATTTTCCTCCTAAGCGTTTTGATCGATGAAGCGGATGACCCACAAAACGGTGCTATTGTTCGGACAAGCACAAGCACACACACACACAGACACACACACTCTGCGGCGCTAAACACGAGAGCTGCACTAGACACCGGTAGAGGTCGCCTGTCAGAGGACTGTTTGCGGGTATCTGTCTCATTCTATTGTCAGAGGGAAGGTATCGGAAAGTTTTTTAACCAGCAGTATGGGAGAATGTAAAGACAAGGGAACAAACGGCCTCGTTTTTTGATCGATGCTTCCGGCCTCAACTCCGGTCGTAACGTTCCACATTTTTTCCCCTCGACAGAGACGTCGCAGCAGCAGACCCATAAGGAAACGATACTGGCCCGCCGATCCAGTCAACCGGAATATATGAACACCGTCGTCGCGGCCACTCCCATCTATAACAACACTTTTTCAAGGTAGCTGACCGATCGAGACCTTATTGCATTTCGATAGGCGTGTTTCGGTTTGTCATCGATATAAGCTGACTTGTCGTCTGCTTTCCTGCACGACTTGTTTGCATTTTTCCGCTCAATTCATTCATTAATGGTGCAGGTCAGCCTCGTCCAGCGGTAGCATGAATGCGGAGTTGCGACCGGTTGATAGTCTGGATGACTCCTGGGATGATTTGGACGGTGACGATACCTATGCGGAGATTGGGTCGCCTTCGACGTGGACCCGAGAGGGTCCGGCGGATCCGCTGATTAATGCGAAGCCAAAAATGGATACATATGCCGCACGGCTGGCCACGTTTAGCACATGGCCCACCGATAGTCCGCAAGATCCGACGACGTTTGCCAAATACGGAATGTTTTATACAGGTAGGTTTTCAACGGAATCTGTCGGCTATTGTTTGTTTGTCTACCTGTCTGGCTGTTTGCGTGTGTGTGTCTGGAGGTCTGGCTGGTTGCCTGTCAGTTAGTCAGTCTATCTGTCTGTCTGTCTGTCTGTCTGTCTGTCTGTCTGTCTGTCTGTTTGTCTGTCTGTCTGTCAGTCGGTCTGACTGGCTGTTTGTTTGTGTATATGTCGGTCTGTGTGTCCTTCTGTTCGTCTGCGTGACCGTCTATCTGCATGCCTGTCTATCTGTCTGTCGAGTTTTTTTGGTCTACCGATCTAGAAGATGGGGTGTGGCCTTCGAAGTCGGTAACATTATGTTATTATTTATTGCCTGTTCGATGGATTAGGGAAAGAAGACAGAACTCAGTGCCATGCATGTGGAGTGATCGTGTGGGGCTGGGAACCCTATAAAGGAAACCGAAAAGCCCCTCTCTTGGCTCACAAGAAATTCTACCGCGACTGCAAGTTCCTCCAGGACCGATCTTGGTCAGACACAGCTGCCAAACTGAATCCTATTGGACCAATGATTAACTGGGATAAAGCAGACGCTCCACATATGATGACGGAGACGGGACGACTTTCCACCTTCAAATTGCTCTCCATACTGGACGAGGAAAAAGCGAAAGCTATGTCGGAGGCCGGTTTCTATTATCTCTGTAGGTCTTCTAAACTCACGCAAAAAAAATTCCACTCAGCGGTGATTGTGGACCCAGCATAAAGACAGACGCTGCCACGGTCGGCTGGAATTATATAACTACACATCACAGGCGCAGACATGGGCCACAAGCGTAAAAACAAAGTCCGGCGCAAATACAGACACAGACAGACACAGACACAGACACAGACACAGACACAGACACAGACACAGACACAGACACAGACACAGACACAGACACAGACACAGATCCTGAAAAAACAGCGTAACTGCGGCTAACGTTAGAAAAAATTCACGTCTGTGGTCGGCGTTTTTGCAGCAACTTCTCGGGAGGTCAAGTGCTTCTTCTGCGGTTGCGTCACAACCCTTGCCGACGCTCAAATGGATCCATGGACCGCTCATGCGCAGTGCACTTCCTTGACTGGTTGCACCTTTTTGAATCGCAAAAGGGGGTACCTTTTCATACGGAAGGCCCGTCGTAGATTAGAAGCACCGGAAACGCCTGAGCCACAGAACGAGAACAGTTTTGGCGAACTGGACTCTTCCCCCACAGCTTCATCTTCTGGAGTGAAAGGAATGCTGAAGCGAATAGTGCCTCCAAATGTTCGAAGCCAGGTTCAGCGCAATTCCCGTTTGGCGTTCGACAGTGTCATGTCATTCGCGGCTAGTGTGGCCGGTTCAAGCTCATCGTCACGTCCGCCAAGCGAACGGAAGGCGAGTACAAGCGAGGAGGTACCACACATGGAACCCGAACCGGAAACCCCAGTACTACCGCCACCAAGAACAGGTACGGTTTTCACTCTTTCTGCCGTCTGGTGAAATAGGCTGGAATTAGCAGATACGTGTCTGCAACGATTAATTTCAGGTTCCTTTCCATCTTATACAGACATAATTATCTTTGTCTGCCTGAATTTCTAGTTGTTTGGGTACTTGCCTGGCATGTCTGTCTTAATGCCTATTTGTCTGCCATTTTGCCTGCCTATATGTCTGTCTGTCTGTCTGTCTGTCTGTCTGTCTGTCTGCCTGTCTGTCTGTCTGCCTGCCTGCTTGTTTGTCTGTCTTCATCAATACAGAGTATTGCTTCACACATATGTGAACGCGTTTGGATTTATTCGTGTTTTATACATTTTAGAATATACCACACGAGAACAAACGTCTCAATCCGGCGTGGATCGCCTGACCGTCATCAAGTCCGTCATCTCGATGGGCTTCACTGTCAAACAGGTGGAAAAGGCACTGGACGAGCTGGCTAACCGAGAGCCCCCGCAGACACCGACCGCGGAAAACATTGTCCAAATCATCCTTGATATTACAGAAAAGTAAGCAGTGAGCGGACAAATATATCCAAAATTCCTCCTTACAATCTGGAGAGTTGCTAATAATTTCTTCGAATTCCGCCTCTTTTTACGAACAACAGTGAAAGGATCTTATCGGCTTCAAAAAAGTTGGCCGCTGCCTCAACATCGGACCATCGTCTTCGACCAACGAAGGTCATCACCGTCGTCCCTGTGACTGAAACCATTTCACCGATCCCTGAACGACTCTGTGTGATCTGTTTCGATCGATCGTCGGAAATGGTTTTCGTGCCATGTATGTGACAAAAAACTGTGTTAATATTATTGTCGCTGCAAAGCGCCGCTATAATTAAACGGATTAATGATGTTGGTGATATGCGTTGCAGGTGGCCATGTGAAAACGTGTGGCGTCTGCTGCAAGATGGTGGAGACCTGTCCAATGTGCCGGCAAGCCATTCAAGATAGGATTCGAATATTTCTGTGATTGATACCGACAGGCCTTGCCAGTTGTTTTTTATACCATATGCGTAGTGGGCATCTTTTACTAATCCGGTTTCTTTCCCGGTGCATACACTGTATTAAATGATAATTAATAGACCGCAAGCTTAATAATACTTCGTGGAGGGACGCACACGCGAGAAAAAAATGGAATTCACCCAGGCTAGAGAACAATGACCGAGACATGCTGGGCTGAAAACTGAGAGACAGACAGACAAAGCCGTTCGGCAGACGGATGGTCGAACATTCAGACAGACAAAACGAGAAAGACATTACGAGAGGTAGGCAGGCAAGCACGCAGGAAGACAAGCAGACAGACAGACAGACAGACAGGAAGACCACCAGACAAACAGACAGACAGATAGACAGACAGGCAGACAGACAGACAAACAGACAGACAGGTAGACAGACAGGCAGACAGGCATAGAGACAGACAGGCAGGTAAACAGACAGACAGGCAGGTAGACAGACAGACAGACAGACAGGCAGGTAGACAGACAGACAGACAGACAGGCAGGTAGACAGACAGACATAGCAGATGAGCAAGACCTCTTGCCAGCAATTATTTGTAAGACAGTATACAGTATACATTTTACTGCAAAGCAAGTAACATTAAATCATATACGAAACCGCAAGAGTACAGAGACATTGTACCAAAGAGAACTATCTGCCCCGTGAGAAAACGTCAAGCCGGAATGGACGAAGCTCCACGGATAAACCGAAAGTCCAACAACAAACGCCACAGTAAGATTGAAGATTAAACACACACAGCGGGACTGTAGATTTGTACTCATGCAAAAGAACTGCAACTGCAATGCAAGCCGATTGCTCCACAGGTTTAGCACCGTACACACACATGTCTGCCATTCGTAACATAACACGAACACACAGCGACACAGAAGATTTCACAGGAAGGATAAAAAACAAAAGAACAGAAGGAACCCGACCGTCCAGCAACTGTGCGAGTCGTCACTCCAAACAACCGAAAATTCGAAACTTGTGTGTCTGTCTGTCTTCTCACACATGGCTCATCCCTTTCCACCGCTATTCTTGCGGGCAATCTTCGCGATTATATTGAAGAAATCGCCCGTTTCCGGCTGCTGCTCCGGCTTGACCATCGCGGTACGCGATCGTCGAGCACTGACAGACGTAGCCGGCATTTTGTCTGACGGACCTGATGAGCCTCCGCTGCATGTGGTACACTCGGACCGCGAGGGTGTCTGGCAGGAATTGCAGCTGCAGGAAGAGTGGGATAAACTGGACGCCGACGACAACGACGAAGAAGACATCGACCGCGAAGTCAGCCGGCGGCTGTGAGCATCCGCAACCGGCGGCGAAGAAGACGAGTCAATCTCCATGTCTATGTCGAGGGTGCGGTTACCCACTGCGACCGCCGTTTTCTTAATCCGCGACACCGGAGTGACTGTCGTCTTCGTGGGGAACTGGATCCGCTTGGTGGCGCTGAAAAGGCGCGCACTGCTAGGCTGGTCGACGGCGCCGTGCCAGACGACACCGATGAGGCCGCTTTTCACTTCGGCGACTTGGTCGGCCGTCAGGTGGCGTAGATTGATCGTCGATGTGGAATGGAAGACTTTCGGCGGCTGTTCCGGACTGTGAATGTGCCAAACGTCGGGACTCGTTGAAGAGGAAGACGAGTTGGCGCTATTCCAATGAGGAAAGGGATCGAAGGAAGATCTGGAGGTCGATTCCGTGCCGGTACGGGAGGAGCAACCGGGAAAACTATCACCGGCTTGTAGAAACGTCTGAGTCGACATCGCGGCAACTATTTCTCAAGAAGATTGAGTAAATTTCAATAATTTTCCTTCTGTGAGAAAAAAATTTATAACGAATGATGTTTGAAAGACGCCGCGGAAGGTGTTTAAGAGACTGCGTTAAAATTACAGAACGGAATGACCGATAAGGATGGGCGTGCAACTTCATTTAAATAATTCAAATAATTAAAACTTCATTTAATGTTTTATTAAATCATTAAATGAAACAATTAAACACTTAAATAATTAAATATTTAGTTAAATTATTTAAATGCGATTATTTAATATTTAATTAAAGTATTTAAGCCATACATATTTAGTATTTAGTTGAATTATTAAATGTAATTATAAATATTTAATCATTTATATCAGAATGAAATTGTATTAACGAGCCTAATGGAAAAGGAATTCGCCACTGGTTTTGGCCAAGAAAGGGAAGTATAACAAATTCCATTACATTTTTTATAGGCGCTCTCACTCTCCATCCGGTCCTCCCAGCTGAGCGCATCGTCCTGAGGACTCGCGAGCAGATCACGACTCGTTCTGGATTTCTCCGCCAGAAAATGGACACGAGCAGCCACCGGTTCCGGCTGACTCTCCCCCAAGTCGATTGTCGCGATGTGCGGCATTGGAAGCAGTGCTGCTCTGACTCTGGGCGTCGGAAGTAGCGGCGGCCTTATCGTCGTGCCTGCAAGCTTTTTCAAAAGGAAAAAAAAGAATATTATTTCTTAACCCAATCAATCAATCGATCAATAGACCAATCAACCAACCAATCAATCAATAAACCAACCAACCAATCAATCAATCAATCAATTAATCAATCAGCACGGCCTGAGGTGAGTGTTCCGAAACTTCCGAAAATCGAATTACCCCGAACTGTTCCACCATCATCGACTCCGTGTGAAGCTTGACGAAGGGAAGAGTCTTTTAGATGTGACGAAATCTCGGTTTGGCTTTGCGGAGACAAGGTCACTTCGGGCGAAGGAATTCTAGGTTAGTGTCAGTCTCAGGGGTCCAGGACCCCAAGCTTCTCAGGGGTCCAGGACCACAGGCTTCTCAGGGGTCCAGGACCACAGGCTCTCAGGGGTCCAGGACCACAGGCTCTCAGGGGTCCAGGACCACAGGCTTCTCAGGGGTCCAGGACCCCAGGCTTGCTGGAAAGGGCTGATTTCTGTGTGAGTGTGTGTCCGTGTGCAACCGCTATTACAGTTGGAGTGGAGTTGGCTTACCGTTAAGAAACAGGCACGAGTAAAAGATGTAATCAACTATTAGAAAAGAAATTCGATAGCCCTTGTAAGAGTATCAGAAATAGAAATGAGAAACAAGGAGAGAATCTGAAGATTACTGTACCACAGCTTATGTTATTGAGGGGTCCGGATATTTTCTGGACCCCTAAGCCGCATCAACCGAAGGGGTGGGTCCGGCCAATCGGCACTCGCAAAAAAAGAATAAAATTACTTCTTTCATTTTTCTTTTCTTTTTCTCATTTTCAGCAATGTTCCCAATCGTTTTTGTGATTTAAGGCCCGTTAGTCGCATATTATTTGGTCGATAATGAAGTTATATTACTCATTAGCCAATAAAGACTGGGAGATCATAAGAATCGCAGCATCCACCAGGTGGCGCTTACGAATATGCAAGTGAAAAAGTAGAAATCAAACGACTGTCGTAAGAGTGGCAGCAGGCGGAAATCGATTTTTAGAATGTGTCAAATGAGAAAATTTTGGAACAGCAAACAAAACTTTTGTGTTCTGAGCAAGTTGTTTATTTTTCCCCACTCTGTGAAATTACTGTTTGTTTATCGTTCTTTTTTGAGAAATCAAATTTGGAAGGACCTCCTATTTTTCAAACTCTTCGTGGCCGAAAACAACAATTATTAATAACAGTAATACAGCGTCAAAAAATCCAAAATCTTACAGATAATCTAACAGCTGATTCTGTGATGTCACTGTGACGTCACTGCGGTGCGGTCAAATCTCCATTCGCAGTCAAATGTTTCAGGATGCTGTTTCTGTGACGTCA
>LRSR01010516.1:0-10619 GCA_001579985.1 Hypsibius dujardini | reverse complement strand
TTATTTATTTAAAGTATCTTCCTCACTGTGAATTTCACTGTTCCAATTAACGGTTCAATTCGCGGAAGAATGTTTTTTTTTCATTTTGTTTTCTCACGCCTCGTGCCCGATTGGTCAAGCCAAATAATTTTATGGTCAAGGAGGGAGTATTTGGGGGAGACGGACCATTGGTCAACCAAGTGCGGCTCACTCCAGAATTGCATCTGTTTTTGCATCCCATTTTGGGTGCAATTATGAATTCATTTCGGTATGGACAAAAAGATAGACCGCCAAATTTGTAACTTATTTCGGGCACGATAAATGACTTCAAATAAGGTTCGAATAACCTGTCACTTTTTTTCGCTAGGGTTAGGTGGCCCAACTGTCTGCTGGCCGCTTGATTTTCGACCCTTGAACCAGGTAAAAAATTTCTAAATTAATTAAAAAATTTCTAAACTAATTAAAAAAATTAAAAAAAAATTAAAAAATTAATTAATTAATTTAAAAAAAAATTTAATTAATTTAAAAAAAAATTTAATTAATTTAAAATTTTTTAAATTAATTAATTAATTAAAAAAAATTTAAATTAAGGCAACACTAAAAAATTACTTCTAATCGTTAAAACTAAAAATTTTAGTAGCTAATTTTCTGCTTAAGTTTAATTTTCTGGGTTGTACAAAGGAAAAGAGATCACAGTCAGAAGGAAGGCTCTTACCGATAATTCTGCGTTGGAAAGTTCTACCGACTGCTGTTTCATCAAACGTCCACTTTGGAAAATATAAGAAAACGTTTATGCTCGGCGCCGAATTATCTTTTATCGAATTCTCCTCAAACACAATTCGGCTTTAGCTGACCAGTGCAGAGATACGACCACGTGCGCTGTCCGCGTTCGTAAAACCAATTTTATCGCCAGTTCAAGAGAGCCATTTTGAAGAGTTCCTCCAGCCTCCCCGAAATTCCACACAAAAAGACGAGAACGCGCACGACGCCGCCATAAAATCCCGCAAAATGACCAGCCGTTAAAGCTTGACCCAACGAGATAAGGCAGCCGCAATAAAAATGAATATCAGCTCAGCCATGTAATAATGAGCTGCACGAAGGAAACATCACTTCTTGCAGCCCTCAAAAAACGTTAAGAATTCCGTCGTGCTGGGTGGTGGTGTAAGACGGTCATTTATCTCGTCGCTATATGTACATTAACAATTCCGCCCTCCTGTTGTGGTGTTAACGACTTGACATGCGGCGCAATGCCTCAACCCATTCAAGAGATAAAGCACCGAAAAAAAAGACGAAACGACCGATGATAATATTAATTTGTCTTCTTCAACGACCGCGGCGAGCTTTACAGCTCTGCAGCTGTCCTACTATTTGTCTGTGGCGTGAAATATGAAGACGTCAAAACATTTCGGAACCTATGTGTGAGTACTGCTGCTGATGTGACTTGAAAACCACTAGGGGCCTTCCGTTGGTCTGTCTGTCTGTCTGTCTGTCTGTCTGTCTGTCTGTCTGTCTGTCTGTTTGTCTGTCTGGGTGTTTGTCTGTCTGTCTGGGTGTTTGTCTGGGTGTTTGTCTGTCTGTCTAGGTGTTTGTCTGTCTGTCTGGGTGTCTGTCTGTCTGTCGGTCTGTCGGTCTGTCTGGCTGTCTTTCTGGGTGTTTGACGGTCTGCGGCTTAAAAAACTAATATTGATATAAATATATGTGCGCATCGCGGATCCATGCACTTGGAAGTGACACGCTGCGGTGACAGGCGAGTGATGCGCTTATTTTATGAAAGATAACGAAGCAAAACGACCATTCAACATATACGGTATACACACACACAAAGGGGGCGAGCATAAATAAAGCCGCGGATAAAAAGCGCAGAAGTTGCAGTGGAAAGTCAATTTGCGCTGGCTAACGTCCGACCGCGCGACCCTCGCCGAGAGGCAGGACCTATAAGCTGGCGCGGCGTAATTATCGGAGCATTATTATTATTATCTCTTGATGGACGGACGTTGGGGTTGATTTCGGAAGCGAGACTGATGAGGCAGTAATCGAAAAGTTTACCGGGTTTAGGTGAACAAGCGGCGGAGAAAAAAAATCAGGCTATCGAAGCGTGAATGCAAACGTTCAAATGGAATTCAAATGGAATCACGGTTAAAATAATTGCGCACACCTATTAATACATGTACGGACGATTATGCTGATTCGTGACGTCACAGATTAATTTGTGACGTCACAGGTGTTCTCCTCTTGATGAGCGCTGCTAGTTCGCTTATTTAAAATAAAATCAGAATTATTGAAAAAAATGATTCGCAGTGAAGAGGGCGTGGTTTGATAAGAACACATTAAAAAATGCGTTAATTAAATCGTTTATTTTTAGTTTTTTATTTTAGTATTATTTTATTTTAATCCCTAAAAAGAGCAGGCCAAGTTTCAAGTTGAAGTGCGGCCAAAATGCGTGAAACTGAGTAATAATTTAATTAATGATTAATTAAATAATTATATAATTAAATAATTAACAATGTCATTTGAGGGTGAAAAACCGGTAAAAAAAAACGTTTTTTATTTTGCTTTACGAATATATATTATTCTCATTTAAGAGTTGAACAGTTTAATCTGAAGTCTTACCACGTTTGAAGAGAATCCGTAACGGTGCATTCAAAAGTCCACGAATGAACGTTGGGGAACGAATCGCAGGACCAGTCAGCAGCAAACCAGAACGTGCGGTCCTCCGCTTTGCCCCTACTTCGACTGACCAAAATGGGTTCCAGAAACAGTGGAAACAGTGGAAGCAGTGGAAATATTCGAAACAGTCGAAATAGTCGAAATATTCGACAGTTGAGGTCCAGCTGTGAGCCTTTTTCCGGACTCCAGCTGGCTCGGACAAGGAAACAGGTCGAGTAGAAATTAATCAAAAATCGGTTCCAAAAGAGTCCCGCGCCTTTCGCCTTTCGCCTTTCGCCTTTCGCCTTTCGCCTTTCGCCTTTCGCCTTGGGTCAGCACAATTTTCGGTACACACACTCGTTCTCTTCTAAATGTTGGTCGAGTCACACATACACACACACACACTCCGAGGGAATTAAATCCCTCTCACATCAAGGGGGAAAAGTAAAGCCGGGCTCTTCAGCTGCACACACGCTGGCTGTAAAAATAAAATGTGTTCTGGTTTCGGATCATTTTACCGAGGAGCTGCTCTAATGACTGCAAACGTGAACCGAACGACTCTCTCTCTCTGTCTCTCTGTCTCTGTCTCTCTGTCTCTCGCGCGACATATAAATCCGAGGTAAACGGTGCGAAGCGACAGAACATCCTCGCACCTGCCGGACTAACGTTAACGCTCCGCCCCCTCTTTTATGGTGGTCTTCTGCTCTGAATAGCTTATCTATTTGGGGGAAACTGAATTCTTTGGTAACAACTAACGAGGGTCCTTATGCTGCAATAGGGCATATTTTCTGATAGAAAAAAAGAAAGATCGGACACAATAAAAATGAATGATAATCAAATGAAATGAACGATTGCATAAGAGTCCTCTTGTTCCAGCGAGTAGTTTGACACTTACGTCAAATCCTTTCTCATTCAGCCGCGAATATGTATTCCCTCTGTGCTGAAGTGCATTGTTGATTGTGGGAGGTAGGTGTTCTTGAGACAAAAGCCCAAGTGAGGGCTGGTCAAATGTCTGACCATCTGTTCACAGAAGGGACACACCGTCTGTCTGTCTGTCTTTCTGTCTGTCTGTCTGTCTGTTTGCCTGCCTGCCTGTCTGTCTGTCGGTCTGTCGGTCTGTCTGTCTGTTTTTGCCTATGTATGTGTGTGTGTGTGTGTGTCTGCCTGCCTGTTTGTGCCTGTGTGTTTGACTGTGTGTGTGATATGAAAGTGGACTTTACAAATTAATCGTTCCACGTCTGGACATGGATGAAGGGATAGACGCATGGACGCATGGACGGATGGACGGACGGTCAGATGGGGAGGCTCGGTAAACACACACTCCAGGTCAAACAAAACAGAGTGTTCTTTCACGGACTCCCGTGAACGGTGTGGATGTAAAAAGGTCCTTGAGTGGGTGAGTGGGCGAGTCAAGTGGATTTATAACAGTGCAGAGTATATACCGTAATTAAAGGAGGGTTCATCAAAAGCTTCGATTGTCCTGATGGAAAACGTAGGAAACGAGATATCATTCACTACACAGTCGAGAGGCGATGCATATTGTTGTTGACTGTCCGAGGCCGAGACAATCACAGTTCGTAACGAATGATAATGATTTAACGCAAATTTTCTCATGATTGACTGTTCGTTTCGCCGGGAAGATGGCCTTCATTGATTAAGAAGATTAATATTTTTGAATGGGTAATTCAATTGTTATGTGTGACAGTACAATGGAGCAAAACGTGCGGGTTAGGGATGGCCACGCCCTGACCGGAAGTATGCTCTAGGGATATCGTTGCTCGTAGATCCTTCATTTGTGTCGTTATGTTTCGTATATATTATATATATTTTTAAAATTTTATATATTATATATATTTTTTAAATTTTATATATTTTTAATTTTTTTTTTGATTTTGTATATTATATATTTTTTTTTAATTTTATATATTTTATATACTTTATGTATTTTATGTATTTTGTATATTTTGTATATTTTATATATTTTGTATTATTTGTCTGCATTCTGACACATGGTCGTGATTTATTCTGTATTTTGCAAATATTCATATGCTAAACTGTGGTGAGATTTCGATGATAGCCCACACGTATGTATACGTAATTAGATCCCGTGATCATGATCGGCAGTCATCAATTTCGATCGCAGGGATTATTCTCATTTTATTGAACATCGAGCTAACTTTGCGCAGTCCAGATGGAGACTTCACTAATTTAATAAACATTTCATTTTTTTAATTTACCAATTTTTTAATTTTAATTTTTTAATTTACCAATTTTTTATGTTTTTATTTTTAATTTTACTAATTTACGTTGAAATAGTTTTTGGAGTATTTACAGTGTGTTCGGTTCGCATTGCCTTTGGACACTTGGAAAGGTCTGAAAAGTTGGCATATGGCTGGGCTGGATATTTTGTGGCCGGTTTTACGAGCGGTCAACGAGGTTGACTTTAGCACATTTGCATTGTGTCCCTCACAATGCTTGGGCAAACTCGCGGGAAGTGGGCGCGAAACAATCGAGTGCTTCTCTGTTTCCTTTCAGCGGAGTATTGACCAGGAGAACTCAAGCAGAATGACCAAATACACTGGGACGCAGTAATTTAAAATTACGTTCCCGGACAGACCAACAATACAACAGGGAATCGCGCTTAAAGTTACATTATTTACTCTACATGCTCCACAATATGAATCTCCCGATGTGTGTCTGTGTGTCTGTGTGTCTGTGTGTCTGTGTGTCTGTGTGTCTGTGTGTGTGTCTGTGTGTGTGTGTGTCTGTCTGTGTGTGTGTCTGTCTGTGTGTCTGTGTGTCTGCCTGGACACTCTTTTGCCCTACCAGTTAACTGTCCTTTGAGATCGGGAGATTATGGTACCTCCTGAGACGGGATGTGTTAATTAGGTTAATTTAATCTAAGTGAAGACACACTATCGCTAGACCCGAAAGTGTCAGAAAAAGGCACCACAAAGGAAATGGAATGTGTCGAGATAACAGATTGTCAGGCGTTTTACTCTCCTTTTGTCCTTTTTATCTGGCAATAATTACAACCTGCGACATCATTAATCATTTCATCAGGTGTCCGTTCCAGACAAATCTTCGCGCTCACATGCATCATGCATTCTTTGTAGACGCAGAATCTACAAATTTGTGGAAAAATAATGAGGAAATACGCGTGTAAACTTTTGGCCAGGAAAAATCGGGACGCTCGCTTGGTCAAGAGGTAATTTGTTACCACAAGGTTGCAGGCTGCTGCGATGTGAGGCGGAAATAGTTGGCCACAAGACCACATATGGAATATGTGTTGCGCAAATGCGCAATGTAATCTTGTGGCCAACTATTTCCGCCTCAAATTAACGCACTTTTTTTCCTATAGCTGCAGCCTTAAGGTAACAAATTTGTGATCAAAAGGATGAAGAGACGGATGGAAAGTGTGAAGCACTGCGGAATAAACCGATTCGAGCGGAAACGTCTGTGTCTGTGTCTGTGTCTGTGTCTGTGTCTGTGTCTGTGTTGTGTGTGTCTGTGTCTGTGTCTGTGGCTGTGGCTGTGTCTTTGTTTGTGTCTGTGCCTGTACATGTGCGAGTGTCTTAAAGCCAATTTTCCATTGCATTACAGCTCTTCTTTTAGGCAAGCAGCAGGCTATCCCAGGATGGGATCAAGAAATTCCTCTCAGGTCGATGGAGTACCATCGTAGACGATAGAACAGTTCAAGCACCTGCTACAAGCGGTCAACCTGCCACTTCCGGTCAACTGGAGCCAATTTCCAGCCGCGTCGTGTGAACTGATAATTTATTGAGAGGTTGCGAGTACAACATGAAGAGATGTTGTCTTTTCACCAGTATGCAGACGGTGGTCGCGGGGGCTCGGCGTGGGACTCTAGGAGGAAAGAACGGGGAAAGGGCTTCTTGTTATAATATGTCACTGAAAAACTAATTGTCGGGCATAAGATACAGTTGATTTATTCCATGAGAGGTATCAGCTCATTGCATGATTAGGCTTCTCGCACGAAAGAGGATAACAAAACATCCTAAATGCTCGTTCGCAGTAACAATTATTTCTATATTTTCTACTCGAATGTTTTGCCATTTGGCACCTTCTGTCTTTTTTATTTATTCAGATAGAACACACTACTGCATACCACAGACCTTTACCGTATGAACGAGAAGCAGCACGACTACAGTAAATAAAAGAAATCCAGTTAGTCCTAAATCCAATTAGTCTAACTGTTCTTGTCCACTTCGTCAGGCAAGATTTGTAAAATAAGTAATTAGTTAATAAGAAGTGCGTCCTGGCAGGACCTTGACTGTGACCATGATCATCGTAATGGTGAAAATCCGATGCGAAAGGTGAACCGTGCTTTTTTCCGCAATTCAACGAATTCTTCCGCACTTTCTTCTTACCATGCCATGCCTGGCGTGGAATCTGAGGAAAGGAAAAAGTAAGTTCAAGAAGCAGAATCAGGCGCCACGACGAATGGGTGACGCGGAAGATTGGAATATGTGACAGTGACAGAGTAGGAACGAACGATTGCAAAACGGGCGGTGGCAGGAATGGACAAAAAAAACGGAATAACCGATGGACGGACCGAAGGACCAACGGACGGACGGACGGACGGACTGACGGGCAGACCAACAGACAGACCAACGGACGGACAGACCAACGGACGGACGGACGGACGACCGAACGGATAAACGGACGTGCGGAACAAGAACTACGGAGAATTGGGCAAACGAAGACTGGCAAACCATGCACAATAATAATGAGGGCGAGATGTAAAACGAACTGCGGGTGTGTCAAACTTCCGTGTCCATCACCGCCACGGCTTTGGGTTTGCGCAGGGCCTCGGTGATCATCTTTGACTCTGCGGCTTGACGCATGCTAATCTCATACGTCGTGGCTAGACGCAATGCCTGGCCATTCTCATTGGGAATGAATCCGGGATACGGTCCGATGCGCTTGTCCCGCTCCGCGCACTCCACCAGGTAGACCGCCTTACATCGCTTCTCATCCCGACGCTTCTGGATCGTCGGCCAGCGAGTGTATACCACCGTTGCGACGACCATGGCGATGATGGCGATTACGGTGAGTGGAACACCCAGACCGAGCGCTAGACGTAACGACGGATTCATAGACTGCTGCACAGTAATTGCATCATCGAGAACCATGTTGGTCGTATTGGATGAGTCGGTGTCGAACTTGACGACGTAGGAGACTCTGTCGCCTAGTGTGGGCATATAGGACTGAGTTAATCATGACTTTTTAAAAGGGACTAAACATTAGTGACTAAACCTTTAGTAGTTTAATTTATTCTTTAGTGTGATTTATTCATTACTTATGCCATGCAATTATGCCATCTCTGAGTACCTACTCATCATGCCGAACATGTTCTGAGAGTTCATGGTGATTTTGGTGCCAGTTTGGATTCCGGAAATGTCAATGTAGTTGCCGTCATTGGCAGCCTCAGGGTTCGAACGTTGGCCGTCCGGGGTGGTGAGAACCACGACGGCCTTCTGGCTCAGACCGTCCATATAAGGAGGCAGGTGCCAGGAGATGTGCGTAGTTATTTCGTTGACGAATGCCGTGACGTTCTCCGGTCGCTCCGGCAGACGGTCGGGAAGGATGGTCAGGTTGATGCTGGCGGTGCCGACGACGTTGACCGCAGTGCAGCTGTAATTGCCAAAGTCCCCGTCGGCGGTGAGGAACCATTGGAGACCAACAATGTGCTTTCGACCGATGGTTTTGTGCTTGTGCACTATTGGTTGCATAGTGCTTCTTTGCACTGAACCTTCCGTTCTGGCTGATTTGACGATGAGTTGTTGGTCACGGTGTTTACAGGAGACCGCAGGCGCCGGGTTGCTGTCCACCATTAGCCGCAACCAGATTGGATCCGAAGTATTACCGTACATGGTGGTCTCAGTTACCGTTAAAATGGGCGGGGCTGCACAAAGGCAAAAAAAATGTTGAAATAACGGAGAACAAGGAAGAGAATCTGCTGTCAGACTAATCCAGAGATAATACCGACAGATATTGGCAACGTCGACAAGCTCTTCATGTGCCAGTATCCACACGCATTTTACTTTGATAATATCAATAAAATTGTAATTCGTACGATGAACCGTGAGTAGGTTTGTCATTCTTTACATCCTTTCAGAATTTAGGCGACAAAAGGCGTTAACTTAAAAATAAGAAACAGGAACACAAGTGAGAAACCTTACAAGTGACTATGACTTTAGCAGAGTGAATGAGGGTGAAACGCGAATCCATCCCTTCGCACGTGTAGATGCCATTGTGGTCGGAGAAAGTTGCTTTCTCGACCTGGATGTCGAAGGAATTTCCCGATGTGCTGCTGCTGATTTTGACACGGGCCGCATAACGTTCGGGAATACTCTCCCACTGTGTGGTGTAGTTTGCGCGGGTCAACCATGATGAAAGGACCACCGGTTCATCAAATTCGGTTTCCGACCTAAAAGAAGTGGCAATTTGTACTACATCAATTATATAGCAAAACATTTAACCGTTAGGAAGACCTCGTCTTTGGGAAACCCGGCTACAGACAAATGAGATGCGACAGGCAGAATGTCAAGGTTACAGACAGACATACAGACAAACAGACAGACCGACAGACATACATACAGACAAGCAGAATGTCAAGGTTACAGACAGACAGACCGACAGACATACAGACAGACAGACCGACAGACATACAGACAGACAGACCGACAGACATACAGACAGACAGACAAACAGACCGACATACATACAGACAAACAGACAGACCGACAAACATACAGACAGACAGACAGACAGACAGACAGACAGACATACATACAGACAGAGAGACAAACAGTCAAACAAGCAGACAAAGATACAATAAGGGAAGCAGGCAGGCAGACAGATAGGCAGACAGGCATCGGGAGATACCTAAACCAGATACTTGACCAGATACAAGTTAAACAGACTTATGGGGAAAGAGACGAGTGGTCGGCGTGTCGAACCAGTGTACCTGGAATGGGCAAACGTCCATTGAATCCGTCTCTCAGGCTTCTGGATAACGTGGCTTGGCAATTTACAGGACAAGTTGAAATCGCGGCCCTCTTCAATCAGCATGGCCTTTTGGGCGTTGGCTAAACTCAGCACTGCAAATAAAAAACAAACAATTTCTGCTTATCAAATTTCCTATCCCAAGACATTCTTCACAGATTTGTAGTAAAATTTGCAGTAAAATAAGTAAGAACTAAAATCGTACCGTTCACAAGGAGAAGGCATACAGCCAAGCAGACATTCACGCGGACCATTTTACTGACTGAAGGTAACTCAAGAACCCGCTCGCAAAACAAATTGTGATTTGAGATCTTCACCAAATTTCACCTCCAACGGCTCTCGGAAATGAAGAAGGAAAGAAGGAAAGCGTCTGATCTGAGAAACTCGTTTGCTTTTATGATGCGAGCTGAGGGATTGCTAATTCCACAAATCCACAATTAAAATGGCAGTGGAATGGAAAGACAAGTTAAAATGACTAATTCAAATGGAACGGTAGGAGCTTCCTCGCTCCGTTTCATTTAATTTTCATCGTTCCATTCCACTCCATTCCATTCCATTCCGCACACCTGGAACCATTTAGGAATGGGAAATTACTCAAATTCCTTTCCTTTGTGCTGCGCAGTGGCAGTTGCAACAGCCTCACCCAAACGGCGCTGCTGGTTTGCATACACGTGCCAACACCCAAGCTCTCTAGTTCTTCCAACGCACTCGTGCCGTAAGCGGTAAAACAGTGGTCTATGGCCCGAGCCATGCCCGTTTAAAACAAAATATCAACAATACGATCAGGCCAAAAAACGTTCGTATCTCGAGAGGAATTCAACGCTGACTGATAGCAGAAGAACCTTTCCCGGATTATTACCACTCCTTACTCTGTTTTCTGCGACAGCACGCTGCAGAGATTGCGCGGCTAGGGAATGATGCAGGCAACAAAAATGAACATCTTTCAACAATGGAAGCTATACTCT
>LRSR01010513.1:0-10806 GCA_001579985.1 Hypsibius dujardini | reverse complement strand
CGGCTAACACAATTTAGATTTAGATCGACTAAAATAATGTCGTAGCTTGTTTGATTTTTACAATGGGCGCAATGGGGACGCATTGATCTTACCACACAACTAGTGTCGTCGTGGTGCGAAATTCTCGCGTGCGTTGCTTTTCGTAGTTTCTCATGTGAATTTTTTTGTAATATAGCTGTAAGCGCGGCCTCCTGGCTTCTTTCTTGGGCGCACCGCACGGCGCGGTGGCGATCCATCAAATGTGCCAGTTTGCAGTCTGTCCAGTCGGCAACTTTCTTTCCCCGAGTCTTTGATGGCGGCTGTTTGTACTTTATGTTTAGTGTCTCTTTGTCAATCGCAGAAAGAACCCTTTGCTCATTAAAAGACGTGGTGCTTCGCAAGTTCGCACAAACGAATCCACGCGCAACAGGTGACGGGAACTAACAACTTGGCTAGGTCAAATTTGAGCTGGTATTCGAAACCAATCAATCAATTTCCTTGATATATTATTAAGTATTAAACCGTTGTTGTTTGAGCCACTCATTAAAAATGGAGTAGCTAAGTACCTACTAGTACTCCAACAACAATGGCTTAAACAATCAACAAAAACAATCATTAAAAAAATTTCAGTGATTCTGTTATTTTATTGTTTCTCTAGCAATATCCATCCACAGGATTATGGTTGGGCATATTATTCACTCAGATTCCTTAGTGGAAGTGGGCGGTCTTTCATCCCGGCAGTGGGGACTTCCCGTTGACTTTGTCAACGCTCCTCGCAGACATCCAGCGCCGCAGCCTCCGGTATTTCCGGAATCTCTCTTAAAACTACAACAAACTCCGCGGAGAATGAGATACAGGGTGGTCGCTAACGCTGGAGAAGAAATGGAGAAGATTGGTTGTTGAGGCGGTCCGCGGGCATTTTTGGGACGTTTTCCTTGGCGCTGTTGGGATTGGCGATGTGTGAGGGGAGGCGTTAATCATCAAGCTATGACTTTGATTAGATATCCCTCTCGATAAACTCACTTACACACACACACACACACACAATCATCAGAGACTAACTTTAATCTTTATCAGTATGCGACAAAAGATTTAAATATGAAATTAACATTACTTACGACGTGTGTGTGGGTGTGTGACCCGAGATTCTCCGAGAAGTCCTCTGTGTGATAATTGGATGGTTTGTCTTTCAGACGAGGATTGATCAAAGAACTGGGATATGCATTGAGAAGCTCTTAGGAGACGGAGTGTGAAAGATGCGGACGATAAAATGCGTGGTGGTGGGCGACGGAGCCGTGGGAATGACCTGTACGAACAGCTGCCACGAAGCATTTAGACTCAGAGACATCTCTTGACTTGAGAAATTGTATATTGTCTTTTTGTTTTTATCCCAGGTCTTCTGATTTCTTACACGACAAACAAATTTCCTTCGGGATATGTGCCGACGGTAAGTGAGCAAGCAGCTGTAATAAAACAGCGCACACGCACGAAGTGAATCAACCTTTTTGATTGGTTTTCAAGATATTCGACAAGTACGCCGTGACTGTGAAGATCGGCGGTGAGCCGTACGACCTGCAACTCTTTGACACGGCCGGGCAAGAGGGTTACGAACGTGTCCGCCTTTTGAGCTACCCGCAGACCGACGTGTTCCTTGTGTGCTTCTCCGTCGTTTTTCCGCCGTCATTTGAGAATGCGAAGGAGAAGGTATTGCCTTCGATTGATTGATTGATTTAGAGCTACCTGAAGTGGATTGGGTTTGGGTGCAGCGTTGTTTGATTGCCTGGCTGATGATGGTGTTTTCGTTATAGTGGGTACCGGAGATAACGCGTCCCTGTCAGGAGACGCCGTTTCTGTTGGTGGGCTTGCAGATTGACTTGCGGAACGATCCGTCAAAGGTGGAGAAGCTCGCGAAGAATAGGCAGAAGCCGATAAGTTCCAAACAGGGGAAGAAGCTCGCGAAGAAAATACGGGCGGTGAAATATGTGGAGTGTTCTGCACTAACGCAGGTTTGTTTGGGTGAACGTCCGTCAGTTCGGCTTGTGTGCCAAGTAGTCGTCAAAGTTGCCTGTTTCCGGTTTCTCAATCCATTGGCTGACGGATGTCTGCTGCCATTGCGGCTGATATCAAACAGCATATGAAACAAACAGAACCCGTACGCTCGAACTGATTTCAGTTGAAATCCGTTTCATAATCTGTAAGATTAAATCAAACGGATTTCAAATCAAAACAGACCACGATTTGATGTGGTTAAGAATTTTGACCTTGCCTCCATCCATAGCGTTAACTGATTCTACTGCTAGGCAGTGTGTTTTCCTTGTCCTTGAATGTCTGTTATCTGCTTGGGTTTCAGGATATATTTATCCCGTATTGGTTACTTGCTCTCATTAGAATATTGGTTTTTTTTTATCTGCAGAAGGGATTGAAGAACGTCTTTGACGAAGCCATCCTCGCAGCCCTCCAACCGCCGTCTACTGCGCCCAAGAAGGCCAACATGTGCAGGCTTTTATAAGGGCCCCCAGCCCCGCCCCCACCTGACGGACTGGGACACCATATCCCGCGTTTGCCTTGCGACATTCTCTTCCTTTGACGATTATGATGATGATGATGATGATGATGGGATAATTGTTTCTGCTGTGGATTCATTTCTTCCACCAACCACACCCCCGTTTCTTGTTCATTTTTTTGGCTGGCGGCATATCCAGACACCCTAGGTTCTGCAACCACCAGACACACCTTCTCCGAATGCGAATGACGGGATGGGACATGTTGGATGCGGAGGACCTGGAACGGATGATATAACACTTATTTTCGGCTAACACAATTTAGATTTAGATTGACTAAAATAATGTCGTAACTTGTTTGATTTTTACAATGGGCGCGTTGGACGCGTTGATTTTACCACCGCACGGCGCGGTGGCGATCCATCAAATGTGGCAGTTTGCAGTCTGTCCAGTCGGCAACTTTCTTTCCCCGAGTCTTTGATGGCGGCTGTTTGTACCTTTGTGTTTAGTGTCTCTTTGTCAATCGCAGAAAGAACCCTTTGCTCATTAAAAGACGTGGTGCTTCGCAAGTTCGCACAAACGAATCCACGCCCAACAGATGACGGGAACTGACAACTTGGCTCTTTCAAATTTGAGGTTGGTATTTGAAATCAATCAATCAACGCAAAGATTGACCGAAGTGATTGGTGAGTAGGCGTAGCACCTATTACGCTTACATTGAGCAATTTCCTTGATTGAATATTTAGTATAAAACCATTGTCGTTGAGCCACCCATTAAAAATAGAGTAGGTGAGGCATCATCTACATAATGTAACGTAACGTAACGTAATCAAAAATCCGTGAAATTTTATCATTAGTCCATCCCTGTCATCAAATGTAATCAGTAAAACGACCACCCTCGTTTGGTTATCATAACTTAATCCATGAACCGACCACCTTCCATGTCCATTGTTTTCGAAATGGTCGCTCAAATTTATTTTATTCAGTGTTGGTCACTCACCCTCTGCCCTACGTAATCCATGAACCGACCACCTTCTATGTCCATTGTTTTCGAAATGGACGCTCAAATTTCTTTTATTCAGTGTTGGTCACTCACCCTCTGCACTACGTAATCAATAGGAATCACCCCACGAAAGGATTCTCCTGTTTGTCATCAAAAGTAAGCACAAGTCTAGACTACCCACCGATCCTCGCTTGATTACATAATATATGGATGATGCCTAAGTAGCTGCTTAGCTTCTCCGTTTTTAATGGGTGGCTCAAACAATAATGTTTTAAACAATCAACAGCAACAATCATTCTTTAAAATGTCAGTGTTTCTGTTATTTTATTGTTTCTCTAGCACAGGATTATGATTGGGGCATATTTTTCACTCAGATTGCCTAGTGGAAGTGGGCGGTCTTTCATCCCGGCAGTGGCGACTTCCCGTTTACGTTGTCAACGCTCCTCGCGGACATCCAGCGCCGCAGCCTCCGGTATTTCGGGATTCTCTCTTAAAACTACAGCAAACTCCGCGGAGAATGAGGTACAGGGTGGTCGCTATTGCTGGAGAAGAAGTGGAGAAGATTGGTTGTTGAGACGGTCCGCATGGATTTTTGGGACGTCTTCCTTCCCTTGTTCCTCTTGCCAGGTGAATTGCTCAATGGCCTAAATTGATTGATGGATTAATTGATTGGTCGTTGCGTTTTGATCATTTGGTTGATTGAGCGGTAGTCGTTGATTGATTGCGCGACTGCGTTACTGTACCTTCTGTTACAACTACTATTATTACTATTGCTATTATTAAATTATTATTACTATTATTACTATTACTATACTACTGTTACTATTACGACTAATACTCTTCCTATTTCCACTACTACTATTATTACTATTACTCGTACTATTGTGTTCCTATTTGCAGTCTCGCTCGATTGATTGAGTTTTTCGCCGTCCCTTCTGTGTGCTTACATTTATCTAGTCATATGTAATTGTGTTTTGCATTGACTGCTGAAAAGGTACTCTGTGCTACCCAGTAGATATGGCAGTAAGGTGAAGTGCCGACCGACTTCGCCCTGTGGACAGACGAGTCACAAGACTGTTGCTACTAATGAGTATTCTCATTGTTTTAGCGCCATTTCCGACGTGACGAATTCCTTGGTCGCATTACGAACATTGTGAATTTCCTGCCGTTCGCGGCCCGTGAACTGGCTCATCTGGTGATGAAGGAGCTTGTCATTTGGCAGACAAGGGTAAACTGGCATTTTCGTTTAGAATTTCGGAAAATTTATGTGAACCGCCCTTCTGCGTTGACAGGCAAAAAGCACCATAAAGTGGATATAAAATGGGACCACGCTGTGGGGGGCGCTATTGCAGATGCTTATAACGTAAGATACGGAGCAAAAAATTCACGCGCAACCGGTGGGAAAATCCGTGTCCTCGTAAAGAAAGCCAACTAAAAGGACTCCTCCGGTATTATTCCCAAAATTCCGGTTGTCGGTTTTGGGGCCTTAGTTGGATAACTCTACCAAAGAATGATCTTCCCCGTTCAGATTACTGGACTTCCCGTGGACAATATCTTTCATATACATACCATGTATAACTTTTTACTGCTAATACAAATTATTTACTCCCGCTCAGCTTCTGACATTTATCTTTAATGAATTGCTTTATTAATCGAGCTGGATTTGAATATTAATTTGGGGTTTTGTTGTGTTTCCGGTTGGTTTTTTCCCAAAATAAATTTCGCTTTTCTTGATCTTCCCTAAATGTAATGTACACACATTTCCTGCCCAAAATAATCGATTGCTTGATTAGAATTGCCGACTTTTATGACGGGCAGTGTGTTACGACGGAAGGCGTTATTAATCAAGCTGTGACTTTGATTAGATATCGTTTTCGATAAATGCTCTCTCCACACACACACACAGACACACAATCTTTAGAGGCTAACTTTAGTCTTTAGCCAGCGTGCGACAAAAGATTTAAATATGAATTTAGCACCTCTTTACGACGTGTGTGTCTGACCGAGACTACGAGAAGTCCTCTGTGTGATTAATGGGTTGTTTGTCTTTCCGACGAGGATTGATCAAAGGACTGGGATATACATTGAGAAGCTCTTGGGAGACGGAGTGTGAAAGATGCGGACGATAAAATGCGTAGTGGTGGGCGCGGGAGCCGTGGGAAAGACCTGTACGTACTGCTGCTGCGAAACATTTGGACTCAAGAGACGTCTCTTGACTTGAGAAATTGTATATTGTCCTTTCTGTTTCCATTTCAGGTCTTCTGATTACTTACACGAGAAACAAATTTCCTACGGAATATGTTCCGACGGTAAGTGAGCAAGCAGCCGTAATAAAACGGCGCCGATACACATAGAGTCAGCCCCAAGAAGAACTCTGTTTGCACAACATAAACTTTTTGCGCATAGAGAACGAAATGGTGCGACAAGTGTGCCAATAGAATGTCTTCGATATTAGGAGATGCCGGTAATTGAACGGAGTGGCCCACCAAAAATTGGCTTATCTTGCGATCTCGAACAATAAATAGTAGTTCACGTATGTATTGGACTGCAACAACTGATGACTTAATCGCAGGGAAACTGCCCAAAGTAACCGAATTCGAGTTTTTATCAGCTGTTTTTGCAGCTTTTCATGACCACTGATTTCTGTTGCTGCTATTGCTCTTGACTGGCTGATTTAATAAAATTTGATTTATGGTCAATATGGTCAAAGGAAGGCCAATTCCTCCTGAAGTAGCAATGGCCGTTCACACTTTGCGGCAGAAAGTTATGCAGAACTCTGAATTTCGATCGGGGTATTGAGGTTTAACGCTTGAAATTCTAGTTGTTGACTCTGTTTTTCAAAATACTTGTGATGTTTAAATTTGAATTTCGGTTCCGAATTTTTTTTTATCTCAAGGTTTGTATTGTTCAAATTTTTATTTCTGTCATTTTACTTTTTGATTGCTAGCCTGCACGCGTTTTGATTCGAAATACAATGTCTGATTATGCATAAAGTTTACACTGCATGTTCTGATTGGTCGCACAGAAACGGTGCAATTTAGGGCGGGGTTTTCGGCCAGTATAAACAGCAAAAGTCACGTGAGCAAAAGTCACGTGAGCAGAGTTTTCCTTGGGGCTGACGGTACATGCACACACACGAAGTGGGTGGACCTTTTTGATTGGCTTTCAAGGTATTCGACAATTACGCCGTGACGGTGATAATCGGCGGAGAGCCGTACACCCTGCAACTCTTTGACACGGCCGGGAATGAGGGTTACGAACGTATCCGCCTTTTGAGCTACCCGCAGACCGACGTGTTCCTCGTGTGCTTCTCCGTCGTTTTTCCGCCGTCATTTGAGAATGCGAAGGAGGAGGTATTGCCTTAGATTGATTGATTGATTGGTTCACAGGTCCTGAACCTGAAATGGATTAGGTTTGGGTGCGTTGTTGTTTGATTGCCTGCCTGATGATTGTGTTTTTACTCGGGTATAGTGGGTACCGGAGATAACGCATCACTGTCAGAAGACGCCGTTTCTGCTTGTGGGCACGCAGATTGACTTGCGGAATGATCCTTCAAAGGTGGAGAAGCTCGCGAAGAATAGGCAGAAACCGATAAGTCCCGAGCAGGGGGAGAAGCTCGCGAAGGAACTACAGGCGGTGAAATATGTGGAATGTTCTGCACTAACGCAGGTTTGTTCGGGTGAATGTCCGCCGGTTCGGTTTGTGTGCTACGTAGTCGTCAAAGTTGCCTGTTTCCGGTTTCTCAATCGATTCCCTGACGGATGTCTGCTGCCACTGTAGCTGATATCAAACAGCATATGGAACCAAAAGAACCGTTATTCTTGAATTGAGTTCAGTTGAAATCCGTTTCATCATCTGTTCGAATTCGATTAAATCAAATGCAGTGGCGCGCCGAGCTTTAGTTTGAGGGGGGGGGAGGTGTTATTTTTTCCGAAATTAATTTTTGTCTGTATTCGAATTATCTCCGATAGAACGTAAGGGGGAGTATTGTGTGACAATTCTTCATTATGGTGTTTTTATCTAAATGGGGGACCCTTAGGGCATTTTTTTTTACTTTCGAAGGGGGGGGGGTGGGGTTTAGATCAACAAAACACCCCCCGTCGGCGCGCCACTGATCAAACGGATTTCAAATAAAAACAGACCACGATTTGACGTGGTTTGAAATTTGACCTTGCCTCCATCCGTAGCGGAAACTGACTCTACTGCTAGGCAGTGTGTTTTCCTTGTCCTTGAATGTCTGTTATCTTGTTGAGTTGCGGCATATCTTTATCCCGTATTAGTTACTTGCTCTAATTAGTACATTGGTTTTTTGTACCTGCAGATGGGATTGAAGAACGTCTTTGACGAAGCTATCCTCGCAGCCCTCCAACCGCCGCCTCCTACGCCCAAGAGAACCAAAAATTGCAGGCTTTTATAAGGGTCCCTCAGCCGCCCCGCCCCCATCCCACGGACTGGGACACCATATTTTACCATATTTTTCTAACGATATGGGCTAGTCAATTAACCGCGTCCTGGTTCCTGGGCACAATTCTGGACAGTTCAATCAAAGGATAGATTAATTTAACAGCGTTTCCGACTAGAGATAAAAAGTTTCAGACATTAACAACAAAAAAGCTGGTTCTTCACTCAGGACCGAAAAAACGGCCTCAAGACCCCGTGTTTTAGGGAGTGTTCATAACAGAATTTGCATTGCCACGTAAAAGCTCTATGCTAAATCGTTAACAGAGGTATTTTCCCAATGTGGTCAGTGCTTTTCCTCCCGATTTTCGCCACCAGTTCCTTTGCCTCCTTCCACCGTACGTCAAACGTCTCGAAGGTCACTGGAATAAACATGAAGCGCACTTCTAGATCCCGATAAGTTTGGTGCTTGCTCTTCTCAGTTTCATAGCCTACTTTGCCTGCGATCGATCTTCCAATGTAGGATGGTGCCACGGTGTTCCACACAGTGACGTCCCACATCAAGGGCCTTGCCCAGCTTCTACGTTACCATGCTCATGCTGTCCGGTCGTTTCCCGTCTTGGCGTACAGTCCAGGGGCTCACTGATGACCGGTACAGAAGCACTGACGAGTGCCTGTTTCAAGACGTCGTTTAACGAGGAGTGGCCGCATGTGCACCTGTGAGGAAGACAAATAACGCCCCCGTTCCCAGCCACAATGCAACGGTTACCCGCAGTGCAATATCGTCCAGTAAGTTGCTTAGACTGGGGATGGGTAAGGTGTTCAACCAACCTCCAGACTCCTTCGTCTCCCTCGCCGATAAACGCGCCTTGTCTCTGTCGGTGGTGGTTGTCTTCATCGTCCGCACTGCGCAGTCAATCAGTGGAGTAGAACCCTGGGCGGTTAGAAAAAATTGAACCGTAGCCCATACCGCGACCTATTTCCTAAACCGTGGGCAACCCTTAAAACCGCACCGCCGCAGCTCGCGGGCTGGCAGTGGCACCCTCAAACCGCAAACGGCACCGCAAATTTTATAACTTAATAAAATTAATCCTACTTGTTTAACTTTCACAACAGAAACGTCCGATTGTTCCTTAATTATGTTGGAGGACATTTTAAGAATATTCAAAACTAATATGTCAAATGTATTCAGGAAACAAAATTTCCGCGAAAAAATGGGCATTGGTAAAGTGTTACACAGTACAAAACGAAGCACAAGCATATTTTGGTTCGAAATTGGAACATCAGGTGGGTTGAAATGCTGTTGCGTTTTTAAATTTGTGCGCCGCATAAAGGCGCTCTCAACACGTAAACAAATCAAATAGCTCTCTTGCACCTGCTTCTCTGCGATAGTGGAGAATTGACTGATTGCAAAGTCTATTTATCGTATCAGAAAGCGGCAAGTGCGGTTTGCGGCGGCTTTGAAAGTGAAACCGCAACTGTGAAGATGGAAACCGCGCCCCGCACCGCAGCCCGTGAAAAAGCCGTTTGTTTTTTTTATCCTCTATAAATGTAATGCAAACACATTTTCTGCACAAAATAATTGCTTGATTTTATGACGGGCAGTATGTGACGACGGAAGGCGTTAGTAATCAAGCTGTGAATTGGATTAGATATCCTTCTCGATAAATGCTCTCTCTCACACACATTCATTGGAGGCTAACTTTAATCTTTAGCCAGCGTGCGACAAAGGATTTAAATATGAATTTGGCACCTCCTTACGACGTGTGTGTGTGTGACGTGAGACTCTCCGAGAAGTCCTCTGTGTGATTAATGGGTGGTTTGTCTTTCAGACGAGGATTGATCAAAGGACTGGGATATACACTGAGAAGCTCTTGGGAGACGGAGTGTGAAAGATGCAGACGATAAAATGCGTGGTGGTGGGCGACGGAGCCGTGGGAAAGACCTGTACGTACTGCTGCAACGAAACAATTGGACTCAAGAGATGACTCTGACTTGAGAAACTGTATATTGTGCTTTCTGTTTCCATCCCAGGTCTTCTAATTGCTTACACGAAAAACGAATTTCCTTCGAAATATGTTCCGACGGTAAGTAAGCAAGCAGCCGTATCAAACGATGCACAAACACGCACACACACGAAGTGAGTCAACCATTTTTTTTATTGGCTTTCAAGTACCGTACTCCCCCGATCTCAAGGGCCAGTTAAGCCCCACCCCCTCCAGTCATCGGTTGACTCTTCAATCCGATTCACTGTGTCGTGATTGGTTGAAATTTAGGCGCAAATTGGCAGCGATTGATTGATTGATTAAGCGGGATTTTTTGACGCACACATTAAATCAGTTGATTGATTGATTGTAGGTGAACAATAGCAAACGGTGATGAACAGATAAGATCCGGGGTGGATCAAATTAACTGGTAGGGCAAAAAAGCGTCCCTTGAGATCGGGGGAATACGGTAGTGCTTTTTTAATATATTAATAGATTTATTAGAAGCCCCCTGTTTTTGGGCTTTTTCGATTTTAATGAATATATTAAAATATTATAATATCACATTTTGGAAGGAAATATTAAATTAGAAAGTAATTAAAATTGAAACCGTGCGAGGAATAATTAATATATTAATTGAATCAGACAACATCATTATTATATTAAAAGGACAAAATTGTATTTAATTAATAATAATCAAAATGGAGCACGTGTATTTTAATATTTTCCACTCCAAAAACGTGTTTTTGAGTTCTGATTTTCCACATTGGAGTGGAACTGGAATTGGCATTTGCCAACTGGATGGGAAACCTTCACCTCCAATTCTATTCGATTTCCAAGTTTTCATCTGTCCCACTTGATTCCAGTCGATTTTGCGCAGCCACCACTTCTGGAATAAATGAAAATCGATAAAACTATTTCGAAATAATATTATAATATA
>LRSR01010509.1:0-14801 GCA_001579985.1 Hypsibius dujardini | reverse complement strand
TGTCTGTCTGTCTGTCTGTCTGTCTTTCTGTCTTTCTGTCTTTCTATTTATCTGTTCCTCTGTCTGTTTGACTTTTTGTCTTTTTATTTGTATGTCTTAATGTCTATATGTCTTTCTGACTGTCCATCTGCTTTTCTGTCTATCTATTTGTCTGTATTACTGTCCTTCTGTCGATCTTTTCTGTCCATCCGTCTTTCTGTGTGTTCGTCTGTCTGTCTTTTCTCTGTTTTTCTCTTTTTCTCACTCTCTGTCTGGTTGTCTTTCTGTCCTGTTACTTGTTTGTCTGTTTGACTTTCTGTCTTTTTATTTGTATGTTTTAATGTCTATATGTCTTTCTGTCTGTCCATCTGTTTTTCTGTTTATTTTTCTGTCTATCTTTTTGTCTGTATTACTGTCCTTCTGTCGATCTGTTCTGTCCATCCGTCTTTCTGTCTGTCCTGTCTGTCTTTTTTCTGTTTTCCTCTCTTTCTCACTCTCTGTCTGTCTGTCTTTCTGTTTTGAAGGGTTTTTCTTATCCCCTTAAGCTGGCGACGACAGCGACATATGGCTGCGCAGCCTATCCGGCAAATCAGTACGCGATTGCGCCTACCACGTCCGGCTACAACAGTCTTATGGTCCAGGCGTCAGAGTATGGCGCAGAGCCTAAAGACATCACAGGGTCGACTCAATTAATTGCTCATTCGCCGGCCTCAATGGCGTCTCGTGGAGGTATGTCTTTCAAGTTCTTCCACGAATAGATGGAGGGATAGTCTTCTAGTTTGAGATGTGCTTGTATTTATGTTTGAATTTATTTTTTAGAGTTTCAAAGCTGCCGACGAGATCGTCTTTTGGAGTCTGTAGGCGGGATCGTTCTTGATCCATTTGAGCGGGAGAGATCCTTTTCTTCGTCCGTGGATTTGAAGCTCCGAACGGGAAATGATCTCGTCTCTGTTAAGACGAAGAAGTCAAAGACTATTCGGGAGACGAAGGACCTCATCCAGAGAAGATTCGGCCTGGCCCCGTCGAGCTATCGGATTTCGACTCCGACAAACGATCTAGCAGAGAAGAGGACCATCCGGTCGTATCCAATTGAAAGTCATTCTAAACTGATTCTTACTCAGCCGCTTGTTGGCGGTATGATGGGGAACCAGGCAGTCCCGAACTATGGTGCCCCTGGTCCGCATAATGTGTGGTATTATCAGCAGAACATTGGGGCCCTTGAAGGGATGTTAGATCGTCAGCAATTCCGGGACGTCATCATGGTGAGTTTCTGCTTCCTACTGTACCTAAATCTTTTTACATTACTCTTGCTGAAAATTTGACACGAGTCGTCCTGTTCGACCTACTGCTTGTTTCAGGTGCCTCAACACTATGTCGCTCTTTCATTGTTATTGTTTCAGGGATTCGTCGCCGGGCCTTACCCTCCCAACAACGTCATCACTCCCTGGCGGCGGTTTTTCTCCCTTGTTGAACTTGCTCTGCGTGTTTTGAAAAAGACGAATCAGCCGCGTGCCACGAAACAGTTTTATAAGGAATATCTTGTTCGCTTGGAGACTCTAGCGGTATGCTTCTTCCTTCTATCTGGTTGACTTGTGTGTGTTTTGACTTGCTTGTTACTTTTTCTGATATATTGTTTTATTGTGTTTTTTTGCAGCTTGAGATTCCTCGCTTGTCAGTTCGAGTGGAGGAGCTGATCGCCGATCTTCTCAACACCCACCAGTTCCAAATTCCGCATAAGAGAAAAGCAGTTTGCCAAATTGTTCAACTTTATGAACAGGTAAATCTTGTAAAAAGACTGCACAGTGGTCAGAATGATTCACAGTGGATCACAGTGGTCAGAATGATTAACAGTGGATCACAGTGGTCAGAATGATTCACAGTGGATCACAGTGGTCAGAATGATTCACAGTGGATCACAGTGGTCAGAATGATTGGTCGACAGGAGATGCTTTTTTTCAGAGTTTCCTTAACCCGGACAATGTTCAATTTCTCTTTTTCAATGGGAGGCTGAACACGGACAATTTCGTGAACCTGTAACCGTGTTAGAAGTTCAGTATTGTTCCTTCACAATTTAGAGCGTTCCTTTACTACTTAAATTAATAATGGCATGAAGTTGTTTTTCGGTATTTTTCTATGGCATTTAACAATTTTGGTCGTGGTATCCGTGACGTGATGTCAGGGAACATGCTTCCACCTACGACATTTAATACATGCTGTTCCTTCAACTAACTAAACTAAACCCCTTTTTTAACGGCGCCCAGCAAAATATGGTGGTCCGAGTTTGTACTGTACTGCCGCGATTAAACCGGTCAGTTTTTACACCCGGGCAGCGCATTCGATCTGTGTGTGAGTGTGTGATTGAGTGTGAGTGTGTGAGTGAGTGGGTGTGAGTGTGTGAGCTCACTCAAGACACAGGCGCCTGTGTGTGCTCACTCAACACAGGCGCGTGTGACGGAGGCGTGGCTAGACTGAGCAGTCTAATCGCGGCAGTACAGTACCAATTATTGCTTTCCTCTGCTACTGCTTCTAACACAGGTTGATTTCCTTCACGGAAGTTGTTCGTCCATGTGCCTTTACGGCGTGGCATGAAATAATTGTGTTTTCGCGAGATGGCTGTATTTTGCCAGTAGGGAGTATTGTAGTTTTGTGGCTCGAGAAAGCATACAGCTGTGCTGAGGTTACTATGAGGGTCGTCGTTTGGGTTCTGGTGGGCCGTGTGGGCAACCACACATTTGATTCGTTGAGTTGTTGATTGATTTATTGGCTAACAGAAAAATGCACTCCGCTTTCCATTCGTGGCGTGCAAGTTATAGGTGATAGAATGCACATAACGAATGAATTCAATCATATTGACAAAGAAATCGTGAAGAACCTGCAATATGATGCAGAGAATAGCGCTAGGAAATAAAAACGACAACAAAATGCTTAAGATGTGCAGTAATGTGACCTGACCCAATCAAAGCTTGATTGACACTTTTTACCCACAAGGCCCACCAGAACCCAAACAACGACTACGACCGTCGAAGTAACCTCAGCACAGCTGTTTATAGCCAGATTGAACGGAAGTCGATATATCGATTGATTGATTGATTTGATCGACATTGAACTAGGATTGTTTCTTCTCCCCATTCCTCGTTCAATCAACTTCCATCAATCACAGTAAGTTTTCTTGATCTGTTCGGCTGGCACGGTTATGAAGTACAGTACTTCAGTAGAAGCCACAGAATTGCGTGGCTATAGGGCAAATCACATTGGTCAGTCAAGCAGTTGTGGAACAACTTGAACTGTGCGACACAAAATTTTCGCCTTAAGCACAAAGACTTGAACGGCACACATAAACAAATTGGTATAAAATGGTGAATTCCACGCGGCGCGGCTAAGCAGACTCTGTGTCAGAATCGACAAAGTCGCCGCCCATTGGGATGATATCTCGCGCGGAAGTTTGCATCTGCAAGGGAAGATCGGACCATTACAGACCTCTGCACTGTTGCGCGCAGCAAAATGGGGTGGTCGGAGTTTGAGCCAATTTCGACCAATGCGTGCAGCTGTTTCTAACATTGCTTGATTCATTGATTTAACGCCGAAATAATTCAAAGTCAATCAAGCAATCGATTGCGTAGTCAGCTGTGATAAAAAAACAGCTGCACGCATTGGCCAAAATGGCTCAAACTCCGACCACCCCCATTTTGCTAGGCGCCGGTAAAAAGTTGGCTTTAATTCGGTCAGCGCCAGGTTTTTGCCACGTGTGTATGAAGCAAAGTGTGTATTTCGGCTCACTCATGGTTTTCTCTTTGATGGTAGGTGCTTGATTGCTTGATTTGCTGTAATATATCCTAGTATACTATATCACTTCTGAAAATCAAACAATCAAGCACCTGTGATCAAAGAGAAACCCTGAGTAAGCCGAAATACAGACTTTGCTTCACGGTTTTTTGTGCTAAATGAAAAATATGTTTTATTTAAATAAACTTTGCAAAGAATCGAATTTAATATTATTTATATAAATCGAAAAACATTACTTAAGCAGTATAAAATAATACACACGTGGCAAAAACTTTGCGCTGACCGAATCAGGCACTTTAACTCGGATGCTGTCTACAACAGCCATGCAACGAGTGTAATGGCTTAACTCGGTTAGCGCACGGTTTTTGTCACGTGTGTACTGGATTTTCGCGTTAGACAGGGACAGGGTACGAGCTGTGGGACGTTTAATCGGCCACGCGGCGCTAGTGCTGTGTGTACGGTGCACACAGCCAGGGACAGGGTAAGAGCTGTGGAACGTTTAATCGGCCACGCGGCGCTAGTGCTGTGTACGGTGCACACACCCGTGCATACGTTCCATTCCAGTACGACTGTCCCTGTGTAACGCGAAAATGCAGTAGTACTCATACCGCCTCAGCTAGACGCGTCCACTGCAACAGCTGATGCAGTCCGTCGCTGTCCGTCGGTAACTTGTCCCAGTTCCAGTAGGTCATCGAGTCGAACTTCCCCACGACATTCCATCGGTCTGCTTCGCGTTGATCGTCCTTTTCCACCAGGGAGGACTTTTTCTTTGTAGACGGCTCCTCGAGAATCAGTCCTACACACGCGACAAAAACCTTGCACTAACCGAACTAAGCATTTCAACTCGACGACTGTGTACAACAGTCATGCAACGAGTGTAATAGCTTAACTCGGTTAGCGCAAGGTTTTTGCCACGTGTGTATATTGTGTTAATCAAGCAATCAACCTATCGCGAGCAAGCTACGGTAAAACCACAATCAATCAACAGTCAATCAATCAATCAATCAAGAGCAAGCTACGGTAAAATCAAACAATCAATCAACCAATCGACCAATCGCGAGCTAACTACGGTAAAATCACACAATCAATCAATCAATCTAAGATGAGTATTGAAATATAAGTGTACGGTAGCTTTATTTTATTAGTAATTGGTTGATCGATACGATATACTCTTCCCCCTTCCTCACCTGTATAAGTGGGCGACAGGTTAACTGTCGTGCCATTGAGCGGTCGACCACGGAATGCCGCCGTGCAATCGTCCTCGGAATTTTCAACCACTGCAGTGTTCAAAGAAACTGACTACACACGTGGCAAAAATCTTGCGCTAACCGAGTTAAGCCTTTACACTCGTTGAATGGCTGTTATACACAGCCGTCGAGTTGAAGTGCTTGATTCGGTCGGCGCACAGTTTTTGCCACGCGTGTATCAGTAGGAGTAGGAGACGAAATCGAGGAAATACCTTGTGGATTTTCCTTTCGGATGGTCGGCAGGAAAAAATCGGACACCGCAGCGGCTCCGGTGTGTGCGATGTGACAGGGCAAGTGGTGGATAACGGAGGAGAGATCCTCGAAGGGAGCAGCGCCTACTCTTCGGATTGTTGTCGACATTATTATTTTTTATCGGCCGACGACTTGCTTTGGACTGGGATAAGAAATCATATTTAAATGTAAATGATGGAGGAAAATAAAGCACTACTCAACATTACTGAAGAAAAGACATCCAAGGAAAAGCGCAAAAATTACAGCGGGAAACGAAAAAGACAAAACTGAAAAGACAAAACGAGTTTGAAGCGAATCACAAGTCAGAATGATGAACAACCACAAAGAATACTTACGAGGCAAACGCTGCAGGTTGAATCGCTACATGGGTTGAATCGGCCGGGTGGCTGAGGGCGCCACAAGTGTAAAGTTAGATGAGCGTTGTTTACAATTTACACTTGTGGCGCCCTCTGCCACCCGACCGATTCAACCCACGTAGCGATTCAACCCACCGTGTTTACCTCGTAGTGGAGAGTCCGACCATACTGCCATCGAATAGACACACTCACCTCGCAAGTGGAAAAAATCTTCAATCAGGCCACCCCGAAATCGAATCACTTGTCTCGTAACAGTATCTCAGGCGCCGCCCACAGAGCCTGCGGTTTGCTGACTGACGGCGAGCGAATTTGAGACAAAAAATGACATTTTGGCTCATCTACTGTTTCAAATCAAAAATTGAGACCATTGAGCGTAGAAAAAAATGGTCTGTATTTTTATAACATTCATTTTTATAGGATTTAATTGGCAGAAAATTTTGTCACTAAATAATCTGTAAAGCCGAAAAAATCATGAAAGCAGGCGCATGTACACTGCTTGTTGACTGCCGTAGCCAATTATCCCTACTGGCTACATGTAGGAGGAGCTACAGTACACTCAATTTTTTCACTAGTCAACTGCAGTACTAACAAAATAGGGTGGTCCGAGTTTGAGCCAATTCTTACCTTCCTTTGCCACTGCTTTTTACTTCGGCTGATTTCCTTCACTGAAGTTCGTCAAAGTTCCTTCACGGCGTGGGATAAATTTATTTTTCGAATATTTCTCCGTCGACTTCGACATTTTTCTTCCTTGGTCTTTCACACCTCCTATCCGTTTACTTTTTCGCGCGAACTTTTCTCCTGTTAGTCACGCCAGTTGGATAGGGAGTTTTTTCTTCCGAGACATCACTGACATTTTCCGAGGTCCCGTTACATCATCATGTCATACGACGAAAGCTACGCCAAGCAGGATGCCTATCCGGAACCCCAGCAACAGGATGGGTTTGATGACGGGAGTGGTGGTCCTGCCCAAGCCGCCTCCAATGGCCATCACGGCCATATTGCTGCCACGGGAATGCCCGAGTTGCCGTCGCGTCCCGCTTACAAACTTCCCGAGGAGACGGAGACCTTCATCCAGCAGGCCGAGGCGGAGTTGGCTCTTTTGGGGCTGCACAGTCCATTAGTTCGGCAGCTGGCAGAACGAGGTAAGCTGGCATATTATTCTTTGGGGCGAAGAGGCAGGGAAAATTAAGTCCGGAGGGAATTCAAGATGGCGGTTCCTTTCGTCCGCGATTGACTGATGATATATCGTATTATACCTCCACCCTTGAATTTGTAACACATTGAGATATGAACTGATGGATAATGATGTAAGGAGGTTGGTAAACGCGACTGGGAGGATTCATTTGAGGAAGTAATGCCGTCACGGGAGCGCAATGTTTACATGCAATCAATCAATCAGCCAATCTAAGGCAAGACCGTCAGTTTGTTACGCCCCGCAACTGGTTTCGTGCAATCAACCAATCAGCCAATCAAAGGCAATACCGTCATTTTGTTATGCCGCGCAACCGGTTTAGTTTTTTAGAATCCCTTGCGCCGTCGTGATTGTCCAATTCCAGATATCATTTTTAATCGATTTGGGGCAAAATATTTTAAACTTCAGGTGTGTTGATAGGCGATATTTATTATGGAAGATCGAGGTGATGATGACTCGTTTTTTTTTGTTGGCTTCAGAATTGGCGCGCATCAAGGCAGGAGAGGTTTCCGAGGCAGGCTACGTCATCGTCCACAAGGATGCTCCGATCAAGGTGGTGAAGAAATTCCTCATCCCCATCAAGGAATACCCGAAGGTGAGGATAGATGGTTGATTGATGAATTGGAAGGCGTTTGCGGTGACAAAGAAGTGTTCGGTTGGTTGATTGATTGAATGATTGATTGATTGAATGAATGATTGACTGATTGAATGATTGACTGATTGATTGATTGAGTGTCTGCTGACGAATTTGCCACTTTCTCAGATCAATTTTGTCGGGCGCATTCTGGGACCCAAGGGCAGCACCCTGAAAGGTCTCCAGGCTAGTACTCGGTCTCGGATTATGATTTTCGGACGCGGTTCTATGTGGGATAAAAACAAGGTACATTGTCAGTTGCCACAGCGGAAGAGCTCCTCGAAGATGACTTTTTCTGTGTGATTTCGTTGTTTTAGAATTCCGGACGCGGTTCGGAGGAATACAAAGCAAAGGTACACCCTTCCGCTGGCTACAGTTGTGCTGAGGGTCCTTGTTTTTAGGTTCTGGCGGGCCGTGTGGGACAACCACACTTGCTTAGTCGATTGATTGATTGATTGATTGATTGATTGGCCAACAGAGAAATGCACTGCAGCGGCGTGCAGGGGCAAAACGTGTCAATGAAAAGCGCTTTGCTGTTGGCCAATAAATCAATCAGCAACTAAACAAATCAGATCTTTGGTTGTCCCACACGGCCCACCAGAACCCGAACAAAGTAACCTCAGCACAGCTGTTATGCTGTGAGGTCTTCTCATCATCCGTGAATGGGTCTTCATTTTTGCAGGAAGACGAGGCGCGAAACAGTGGCGATCCAAAGTACGCTCATCTGAATGAGGACTTGCACGTCTACGTGGAGATCACCGCGTACCCCGTCGAGGCACAGTCGCGGTTCGCCCACGTCATGTCGGAGCTGAAGAAATTCCTCGACCCCAACCACACGGTAAGACACACTCGCACGTCAGAGTCAGAGAGATGGGAGCTCTACAGTGTTTGCTGCCTGCTTTTGTCTGATCCATTCTTTGTGCGATTCAATCAATCAATTCGCTGATGGGTTGATTCGTTGGCTTTCAGGTTCCGTACGGACAATTCCAGGACGCCGGTATGCCGCCGCCTGGCATCCGACCCCCGATGGGTCATGGACCCCGTGGACCGCCACCACGGGGTTATGGTCCTCCGCGACCACCGATGGGAGCCCGTTATCCGCCGCCGCCTCGCGCCGCCCCACCATCGGCTTATGAAGCACCCAGTTACAGTTATAATTCCGCTGCAGCCGCACAGCCTGCTGCTGAGACTTCATATCGAGTAAAGAAACACGTCTCTTTTGTTGTCTGTCTGTCTGTCTGACTGTCTGTCTGTCTGTTTGACTGTCTGTCTGTCTGTTTGACTGTCTGTCTGCTTGTCTGCTTGTCTGTCTCTGTCTGACTGCCTGCCTGCCTGCCTGTCTGACTGCCTGCCTGCCTGTCTGCCTGTCTGTCTGACTGTCTGTCAGTCTGTCAGTCAGTCTGTCTGTCTGTCTGTCTGTTTGACTGTCTGTCTGTCTGTCTGCTGGTCTGTCTGTCTGCTTGTCTGTCTGTCTGCCGGCTTCTGTTTCTTCGTTTCTAAGTATGTTTCTTTGTTTGTCCATCTGTCTGCCTATTTGTCTCTTTTTTTGTCTGTCATCTTGTTTACCTGATTTGAACGGTTTTCCTTATCCTTTTTAGCCGGCCGGTGAAGCGGCGACAGCGGCATACGGCTACGCAGCCTATCCGGCGAGTGAGTATGCGGCTGCGCCTGCCGCGTCCGCTTACGACAGTCAGGCGGTCCAGGCACAGCAGTATGCGGCACAGCGTCAAGGCACCGCGCAGCCGGCGTACGGTCAACCAGCGGCACCGAGCTCATACACGCCGGCCTACGCGGCGGCCGCCCAACCGTCGGCTTATGGTGGAGGTTAGTTTTATGTGCAATCTGCTTCTCCCACCAGACGAGCAGGAGACGGTATTGTCAGATCGGAGACAGGCATACAAGTGACTTCCCAGACACGAAACTAGCAGGCAGGCACATCCTGAAATCGGTCAGATGATTTCACAGACACGAAAATGGGAAGCAGACACATCCAGACATTGAGTAATTGCAAAAGTCACACACGATACGTCATTTAGACGGCCACTTTTCATGCCATTCTTACCCAAGCAGACCACAGCTGTGGCAAGGTTACTTCGTCACCCACACGCCCACGCCCACACCTAAACTCACGTCCAGACCCACACGCCCAGACCCAGACCCACACGCCCACGCTCTCACGCTCACGCCCTGACATCAAGACCCACACGCCCAGACCCACACGCCCAGACCCACACGCCCACACTATGTAGCTGTAGATGAGAGATGAGTTCCCTACTTCGCAGGATACGCCCAGCCCCCAGCGGCCAAGAAGCCCCGCATGGCCGCGCCCTACGGAACCCCGGGAGCCTATTAATCAACCTCTCAGCTTCGTCTTCAGTTTGAGGTAAACCTTAACATTCATTACCAGTCGTATGTAGTCTTCGTGCTTCGGTTATGATTCTTCGACCCAGACAGACCCAGATGGATGGATGGATCGCATTGTTTTCCAAGATGATGATGATGATGATGATGATGATGATGATTAACCATCTTTTTACGTTTTTTCGATGAAGGTCCCATCATAGCCATGTATGAAAGGCACGAGCAGACTAGTGAACACGCCATAATTTCGGATTGCTTCGTCGATTGGGGTGACCTTTGGGTGACCTTTGGGTGACCTTTATGAGATATGACTGACTTTTTCATTCTTACTTTGTTATGTGGGCTTTTTGTTTTTTCTTCTTCGGAATAGCCCGGACAAATGGGCGATTGATCGATGTGGCTTGACTATCTCTTTTGATGGGCATGTTGTGTGAACGATGGTTTTCCTTATCTCGTTGAGGGCGACCTTTTTGAGTGTTGTTGCTATTGCTGCTAACTATTCGATCGTCTTTTGTTTTGGTAACTTGAACGCAGAGATGAGCGTACAGCGCTTCCTTTTCTTCGAATTCGATGGACGATGATGATGCGGGACGAGCGGGCCAGTCGATAATTGAGCGGAGTCTCCGAGGGTTTTCCATTGTGATTGTGTAGATTGATGGATTGGCGGAAACGGTTGTCCGCTTGACTGATAGAAAACCTTCATTGATTGGCACAGCAAAGACGCTGCTAGAAGATCAGGCTCGAAGTAATTGCTGAGTGCCAATCTGTCTTTATCTTTGGGTAACTGTCTGTCTCTGCTTTTGACTGCCTACCTTCCCTCTGCTGGTGCCTTTGCCTTAATCTGTTTGTCTGTCTGTCTGTCTGTCTGTCTGTCTGTTTCTGCTTTGACTGCCTACCTTTCTTCCCTCTACCGGTGCCTTTGCCTGGTGAGCAACCCAGATTGTTGCCTTTGCCTTAATCTACCTGTCCGTCTGTCTCTGCTTTTGACTGTACCTTTCTTCCCTCTACCGGTACCTTTGCCTGGTGACCTGTCTCCGTGGAGCAGTTTGCTTTTAGTTACCTATATTCATGTTTCCTCTTTTCCCCTCCTGCTGTTATGGACGATGTCTTGTCTTGTAAATTGTTTGTGTTAAATTACTGCCCTGTCTCATGTCCCTACCTCCGCCGTTGTCTTCCTGTTTATCTCTGCATTGGTCGGCCTATCTCATCTTTTGTCGGTATTGTTGTCATTTTGTCCGTCTACCAGCGCCGTTGTCTTCCAGTCTCTGCACTTGTATGCCTTTGCCTGCCTACCTCCGCGGTTGTCTATGTGTCTTTGCATATGTCTGCTTTGTTCTGTTGTTGCCTCCCTAATTATCTGTATCGGCCGTTGTCTGTATGTCTATACATTTGTCTGACCTCCTGTCTTGTCTCTCCCTGGAATTTCACATTTGCATGTGTGTTTTTCATCTTGTTTCGACTACATGTAGCTTGAAGATAACACGTGGAGCATATTACCTTATGACTGACTGGACTGTCTGTCCCTTCTTACCAGTCGTGTCTGCCGTCTCTTGTGACTGACTAGGCTGTCTGTCTCTCCTGACCAGTCATGCTTGCCGTGTCTTGTGACTGACTGGACTGTCTGTCCCTTCTTACCAGTCGTGTCTGCCGTCTCTTGTGACTGACTGGACTGTCTGTCTCTCCTGACCTGTCGTGTCTGCCGTGTCTTGTGACTGACTGGGCTGTCTGTCTCTCCTGACCAGTCGTGTCTGCCGTATCTTGTGACTGACTGGACTGTCTGTCTCTCCTGACCTGTCGTGTCTGCCGTGTCGCTGGATTTCTTTCAGACGGTTAGTTGATTGACTGATTTGTTCAGTAATCTTCACGGGGACTTTTTTGTTGGTTTAGCCCACATCAGTAGAATGATGTTCAGTCAATGTGAGAAGATATATTGCGAAGAGGACAGAATGTCTACCGCTGTGACAGCGAACCAGACTTTTTGAGGTCGATAGAGCTTTGAAAGACTTTTTGATCAGTAGCCGCTGGTGGGCGTGCCAGTTCGTTCAGATGGGCCTTGTACTCGTCCGAAAGGGCCCGCATCCAGAATTTCAGCAGACCGTCGTCCTCCCGCGGAATGCGCAGTTTGTCCATCACCGGGACGACATCTTCCGTGTTACGCCTCTCCATCCGGAATAGTTGGTAGAGAACCTTAACTCTACTGTAAATGAAAGGGGAAATGTTTCTTTATATAAATGTTTTTTTATATTTATTTCATTAATTTTGATGTAATCTTTATTCTACGCCTTTACCTCATTTGACGTTCGTGTTGGTTAAAGATTAATGATTGAACGACTTCTTCGGGGATTTCCGGATCCTCCAGAATCTGCTCCACCAGTACGAGATAAGAGGACGCTGAAAGGGAAGACAAGTGTAAATGGGGCATGAGAATGTCTGATTGATTGATTGTCTGAATTGATTACCGATAGGTGTACAGTTGATTGATTGATAGTCCGAACTGAACACCGATAGGTGTACGGTTGATTGATTGATTGATTGTCTGAGTTGAACACCGATAGATGTATGGTTGATTGATTGATTGTCTGAACTGAACACCGATAGGTGTATGGTTGATTGATTGATTGTCTGAATTGAACACCGATAGGTGTACGGTTGGTTGATTGATTGATTGTCTGAATTGAACACCGATAGGTGTACTCTTGGTCAACTGATTGGTTGATCAAAACAATAAATTGCACTTGACTGGCCAAACTATCGATCAATGCTTCTGCGTGTTGCACGTACTACACCAAATCCACCCCTGGCGAAGCGTCAGCCAGCTGTATATTAAAGTTTCCAATAGCGATAACTACTGACGGAGAGGATATTCCGCGATGTGGCGGTCAGTTTCGATGGAGTGACAGTGCGCGTCTCTGAACAATATTGCCCGAGGAGCGCGCCTGGTTCGACTCTGTCGGAACTGGAGCCCCCCATCTCCCTCTACCATGGAGCAGGACACACGAGCGCATACTTACGCTTGACCGGTGGGACCAGCTGGCTCGGTGTGATGACTTTGTACTTGTCCACGTTCATTTCGTTCATTTTGGCCGCGAGGACATCCACCACAAAGTAGTCGGTGTTGTTGAGGATGTGGTCCGGCAGGCTGGCGTCCGGGTGCAGCCCGAGGATGTTGCAGTTCCACGGCTCGTGGTAAGTCTGTGAGAAGTAGATGATCTTCCGACATCCTGGCGGGATCAGGATCTATGAATGATAACAGAGACGCTTATCCAATCCAAACAACCTATCCACAAGGACAGACACTAACAAAACAGACAGGCAGGCAGGCAGGCAGGCAGACAGACAGCCAGATAGACATACAGACAAGCAGACAGACAGCCAGGTAGGCAGATAGACAGACAGACAGACAGACAGACAGCCAGGTAGGCAGATAGACAGACAGACAGACAGCCAGGTAGGCAGATAGACAGACAGACAGACAGACAGACAGGTAGGTAGGCAGGCAGGCAGACACAAAACGACGATAATGCAAACAGACAGATATTCAGACACGGAAATATAGACAATCGTGGATGGTGTCGATGAGTCTACCTCAAGTGCTCGAATGACGGAGGCCACCAAGAAGTCGTGGAATCCCCGGATGATGATTTGATTGCCCGATATGAGGTTGTGTGCCAATGTCCGGAAAGAGTGTTTTCCCAGCGCCTACAAGCACGATCCGTCAGACCACAGAAGATCACGCACATCACTATAACCATACAAATCTCCAGCCAGACAAACCTGGTGCAAGTGGACAAGACCGGTGTAACGCGGTAGGATCCGGAATAATTCATCGTGGGACGGCGGCTCACTGGACTGGTCGAAGGAACCGCTGCTCACTTTTTTAACTGTCTGCCGACTGTCACCCCAATCCAGCGAATTCCGCTGGGACTCGTTGCCGCAGTATGGTTCAGTGACAACATGATTTCCTACAGGTACAGAAGAAGTGCTTTATTTCAACGAACTATTTCCGCCGTCAGTCTGTCTGTCTATTTGTCTGCCAGTCTGTGTGCCTGACTGTATGTACGCTTAACTATCTGCCTGTCTGCCTGTCTGCCTGCCTGCCTGTCTGCCTGTCTGTCTGTCTGTCTGTCTGTTTGTCTGTCTGTCTGGCTGTCTGTCTGTCTGTCTGGCTGTCTGGCTGTCTGTCTGGCTGTCTGTCTGTGTGTCTGTGTGTCTGTGTGTCTGTGTGTCTGTCTGACTGGCTGTCTGCTATGTGTCTGCAATCCTTACCGTCAGAGTCGAAGTGATGGCAAGACGGAGAGCCCTCCAGCATCGTCTCGCTCATTTGATTTCCACCCAGCTGTAAGAGATTTGTGAAATGCTCATGCACGGTCGAGAGGACCTGCGAGGAGCCGGTCAGTTCCATTAGTGAACGAAGCGCCTTTCCACGGCGCTGCAGTCTGAAATTGGCGGAGTTGATCGCAGAGGAGGCCCCCAACCGGGCTGCTCGCTGTGGCTTGTCTGCCTGGTCGAGGTGATAGACGTTTTCGGCTTGCTTTTGCAGGAGATTCACGAGGAGGCGGGAGAAGCGTGTGAGGAGCGGCCACGACTGCATCAGCGACATCTTGTCCATGACTAGAATGACGATGCTGTACCAGCGCTGCAGACCGCGTGCTTCGTTGTCCTTGAGGTAGAAGGTGTTGCTGTAGACGTAGCCGTGATTTTCGTCCCCAAACAGGATGGGGCCTTCTCGACCAGGCGAAACCTCACTGCTGAGACTCCTAACACAAGCCTGCCGTAGGAAGGTGAACACCTCCGGACTGTGAGGATACTGCAGCGTCAAGTACCACAGGTCGCCGTCGTCGCCGTACGTCACCAGTCCACTGTTTGGCCTCATGAAGGACCTGCAGGCCTACAACAAATCAAATATAACAACAGGTGAAACCACTTTTGCAGTTATGTACCGAACAGGTTCCACTCGTCAGAGCAGTATCGTGATGCTCGAAGGTGTCAACTTCCGC